>OOFJ01029422.1:2134-20500 GCA_900323375.1 Benthosema glaciale
CTAGAGTCATACAGTCATTTTGCTACAGTAAAAAAATTTGAGTAATTTTTCCACCCCTGGAAGATCGTCACAAAAGAGGGAGGACTGCTCGCTCCGAGAGGTGAGAGACAGCCACATGAATGACATAATGGGCGACTCTTATCTGGTTTTGGAGAGGCCCCTTTGGTGCCAGGCAGGAAGCTATGCTGGCTGGGCCCCCTTCCCCGACTCCACAGCACTTCATCCTGGCTCGCACTTCAGTCCCGTGGGAGACTGAAGCATCTCTCGGTACACGCACTCAGCCCTACCAAAACACGACGGGATCGGAAAATGTACTTTTGGCGCACTTTGCGGAGAGTGGAACACGTGTGTACGTCAGAGACAGTCTTGTTCGATGGAGTGTTTTTTTTTTGTTGTGTGACGTCCGTGGCATTTTGGTCGTTTCTGTTGTGTGTCCTCCGGCGGTTGGTCCGAAGTGAGTTGTATATAATTATGGTGGGGAAAAAGGAAAAGAACCCAGTCTCTCACATTGACATATATTTCACTTTTTTTTTTGTGCAACCATTTTCCTTAGACAGCTTTGTGGGTGTGTCTGTCCGTCCCTGCCTGTGTATGAGTAACCTCACGTCACCAGGCTTTCCACCAAGGAGGAAAGCCTGGTGTGTGTACCAAAATCGCTGTGTGAACCGGTCTGGAGCGAATGGTAATTTACGTAATGTTGTAGTCAGATTTGTAGTCATCATGCAGGAAACCTCAAGGCGGAATAAGAATTCCGCCATTCATAATACTGATTCATTCATACTGATTCCGCCTTGAGGCTTCCTGCCTGCTGACTACAAATATTGTCTACAACATTACGTAAATTACCATCCGCTCCAGACCGGTTCATACACCCGAAAGGGAATGCTGCCCAGGCTATTGGAAAACAGTGGTTTTCACACTTTGTCTAGTTCGAGGTCCCCCAAATTAATACACATTTGTCTGTGGAGAGGACGCCATCTGAAAGTATTTGATGCCACACTCTCCTAGACAATTTTCAAATAGCCGCCCGATGCACTTAAAGACAAGTGGTTGAACTGCACCTTTGATGCTATATTAACTAATTGTGCTGGTGACTCCTCATTAGAACCTCTGCTGTATAGTTTATGTACAAATAACCTCGAGGACTCTACAGGTTCTTTGCATCATATTAGGTAGACTAGGAGGCCTTGGAGTCGAACAAGGAAGCTCTGTGTTCACAATCGGAGCACTAGATCAGAGCTTCTCAAAGTGGGTGCCGTATACGTGGCACCCTAGGGTGCCTTATAACACAAATCCAGGGGTGCCTCTGAATACTTTGATACTATTTGGAATTGATCAATATCACTTCAGCTAGACCCAGGATGGTAAATATCTGTGAATATATGTGAATATCCAGTTAAGGATAGTTATGTATAGTTATTAGTTAACAATAAATCTTTATGTTTTATAAAGATTTATCCTGACATGGATAAATACATGTAATTGTTATCCCAAGGTAAAAACAACAAATTATTTTGGACAAAGAAGACTCATCTGACTGAGGTGGACACGTTTTACTCAAAAATGTAGTTAATTCTTGAGTTAACTTTAATATTGTCTTGACTCTTTATTTATATGATATCATCAAAACAATGTCAAGGACCATCTTGAGATATGCTGTGTATCCAATTTGTATTATTTTGACATGGATAATTTTGATTTGGGTCAGCATAGACCAAATCAAAACATATACAAATTGTTTTTTATCCAAAAGTGGGCATACGTGTATTTTGTAATGACAAATTCAAAGGAAATCACAGCTTTATAATAACTCCTGGATCAATGACGTCTGCAGGTAGATGAAAATATTGAACTCCTACAATCCTTTATAGTGAGCAAGATCTTCCAATAATATAAACAATAACATATCTTGGAAAAATTAAAGTGTGCTTGTGTGTCTAATTTTTGACCGACAGATCTATATAGATTTATATGGACATGCACCCAAACAAATTGATGGTTGCCACAGCTCAAACGAACCCCTGGGAAATCAATGTTTTATTTTAGATACCGGCCCTCGTGTCTAGACTGCCACGCCGGTTTGACTGGCTGGTCATTATTATTATTATGCAACTCTCATTTAGCTGTTTGGCTATTCAGTATACCTGAAGGCCAGAGGCCAAAGTTGTGTTTTTTGTCCGCTCTGGTAATAACGTTTTTGGGAGCTTTTAAAACTGTGTGCCGACTTATTTATTTTCCTGCTGTCAGGATACAGGCATGGTTTCTGGCTCTTCCTGTTTCTCTGCATGCTGCTCTCAACTGGTAGTCTGTATAGCTCTTGGCCATCGCAGTCTACCCCTACCACCACCTGCTTTTTTCTCAGGTCCAGTGATGCTGAACTCCTTGTCCCCAGAACCAATAAATGCCCAACCTGGGGAGATGCTAGCCTGGTCTGGTTCCAGAGTCCAGACAAATCTGCCATATTGCCCAAGGCAGTGATATGGCTACGTGAGGCTAGGGAGAATGGGCTTTAACACTTTGATGCCCCTTCACTTCCAGGCCCAGCACTTTTCTTTTACAGTATAACCGGCCTCAAAGCCCACTCTTTCAGACTTGCCTTCCCTGCCTAATCCTATATTAGCAGTTCTATTTGAACTTTATATTTTTTTATACTTTATATTTATATTTTGTTATATTTTAGCTCCTATTTATTTTCCTTTAATGAAACAATTGTTAATGTAATCTAATATTTACAACAATCTTTTAGTAGCCTACCTACATATAGAAAAACACTAGAAATATACAAAGCTACACAGCATATTTGTAGCTTTGCATCTTTAAAGATGAAGTCGAAACCAGCTCATCTTTTTTTGCAGGTGTTGTAGCTTTTGCAGCAGCTACTTTATGTGGTATGTGTCTTTGTATCTTCAGGTCGCTGGCTTGACAATAAATGCATCTGCTATGTGAACGCAGCATTAGGCCCAGCCCCTAGTCACGAAATCTGCATGCACAATGGTCAGTTGGGTGGATGGATTTGACCCTGACATTAATGATTAATCAAACTGTTTCATGTGATTTTTATTTATTTATAACTTGCTTTAACACAGCTTTCTACCATTAAATCCTTTTCTGTGTATTGCAATGCTGTTCATCTAGGAGCACTACCAATACTTCTGCCCAACTTCTAACTTCTGTACCCGTCACCTGGTTGTTTTATTTCCTCTTTTCTGTGGGTTGTCATTCTTTCATAGCACCATAATATGCTGGTTATGGTTTTCGTTTGCAGTTTAATAAGCAGCATGTTGTAGTTGTGCTACTATCGGTTTCATGTTAAGGGATACAGAGACAAATTTAAGAATGACATGTTGTCTTGAATATACCTTACAGAGAACAGTAAACTATGAAGCAGCAGGGGTTAAATGTTTTGTAATCTAAATGTCTACAAGAAATGTCCAAAGAGAGTGAGATGCAGAAAACCCCATTTCAGTGGTTCTAAAACTTGACTTCCCTTTTTTGTGTTCAGGTTATCAGTAGTTCTATGTTTTGCTGTTATTTGACTTATTATTATACGTGCAAGTTCTGGAGAAAAGTGAGTATGACGGGTTTACCCTACTTTAATTTATAATAATGTATATTCCTGGATTGTGTCTTATACCGATAAATACATCTTTGAAGGTTAAAATGACCAATTGTTCAAATCAAGCAATTGATCCGAATATAAAAAGCAAAAACCTAAAATAATGATTTATATATCAGACATAATAGATTAAATGTGATACTGTACCATTAATGTTGTTGTACAGTACAGTACATTTGTTGGTTGTGACTGTGAAGAGTTTCTTTCATTTCATAGTTATTGGTTTTCACCTCGACATACCATGATGAGCTTTCTAAAGGCAACCTGTGTGATCCTGAACATTGTGATCCTTCTATCTGGTGGTAACACTTTGAAATGCTTTCATACATTTTCACAGTGTGTCAGAGATGTCAAATACTAAATAAATAAAGAGAGAGTGTGAGAGTGAGCGATGCATACTTTGAAATATTTGACGTGGCATGTTATCACCTTGATAAACAGAATGATATCACATGATTAATAATGATAATAATCCTAAGATTCGCCATTTTTGTTGACAGCTTTTTCTGTTGATTTCTTTTGTCTTTCACAGCTGTTTGTAGTGGTGATATTGGTGAGTCATGTTTTTCACAGATTTTGACCCCCTATGATAGGGCCCCCGTATGATATCTATATCTTTTTTTATTATTTTGTTTTTGTGAAAAGTCATGATGAAATATGAAAGAAGAGTACCTCAAGTTGCCATGTATTCATGTATTTCAATCTATTAGTATTTTTATTTTACATTGAGTTTAGTGATGTGACAAAATGTATGTTTAGTGTTCTAGGGTTAATACGTACACATATACACTTTTATATTATAAACAAAAGGAAACCATATAGATACATTAATTTAACACCTTGTTTGAGCTGGGTTGCAAGTGGTTTGTT
The DNA here is from genome assembly GCA_900323375.1 of Benthosema glaciale. Taxonomy (NCBI): domain Eukaryota; kingdom Metazoa; phylum Chordata; class Actinopteri; order Myctophiformes; family Myctophidae; genus Benthosema; species Benthosema glaciale. The sequence continues at coordinate 6,621 of OOFJ01029422.1, forward strand.
GAAATCCCTCTGGTGTTGTGATTGTGGACTTCCTTGATATTAAGAAAGTATTTTGGTACAATGCATATCTTAGTGGTGTAGAGAATCTTGTAGATCAGGCCCATTGCCCAAGTTGCTGTACTCTGTTGTCAACCTTAAGCCATTCCAGCCTGACAAATGGGCAGGGCCAGGGGTGAGTTGGTTTCTGGGAGTAAATGTTCTTTGGTTGACTTTTCTGATTACCGTACATTGGTGGCCATTTTATCACAGGAGCGATTTCAATCCCGATCTACAGCTTCACCCTTTTCAAAGGCACAACTATAGTGGCACAGAAGAAGATAAAGACCAATGATGGTAAGTGATGAGAGTAAAAGAGTAATAAACAAATTATTACTATAACGATTTGAATGAGAATAATACAGTAATACACATTATTTTGGAACTGTGATTTGGTGATCCGGTCTAGTGCTCGCCTGCTGTATCTGGTGATTTGCACACGTTTATACACGCACACTCCCTTTTCCGTATTTGCTCTAGACCCAGACCCTGATAAGCATCCTGCAAATCAAATTGATCCTAGTCTAAGATATTATTAATTTAACTACAATGAGAGTACACACAGTTAACCAATGTAACGGACAAGGAATATGAGTTATTTGGCAAGGAGTAACCCACTGAGCATTTTTAAGGATAAGATACATATAAATGGTCATCTAAAAATGGGTTATTATAACCAACTATTACATGTGTTATTACATATTTTATTTAGAAAGCGCATTGAAGACCATATCTAACATCAAATCCAGTGACAGTGGAAGATACCACTGTCAGAACAACATCACCATGGCCAACTCACCTGAAGTCACTGTTGGTGTTCACTGTGAGTTTTGAATTGAATTAACAACAAATTATATTGATGGACTTGGCATCCAGTCTTATTAATTTGTCCAAAGCTGGTGTAATGTTGGACATTGCATTATTATAAGTATCAATCGCTATCGTTCATCCCTAAAGAGAGAGAGGACTTTGTAAATGATTTCCAATGTTTATTTCATGTTCATAGACCCTCCACAAAATACATCAGTAACAATGGATCCACCATATGTTGTCGAGGGCAACAACGTCACTCTGAGCTGCAGCAGTGATGCCAACCCACCAGTAGACATCTACACCTGGTACAGAGACCGTGGAAGGAGCTCCATCTCCACTGGTCCTCAGCTGGTGAAGGAGAACGTGTCCCTGCAAGACTCTGGACAGTACACCTGCCACGTGACAAACAAACATGGATCCCAAATGTCATCACCGCACTCTCTACTTGTGCAGTGTAAGTGAACTAACGTGATTTTTTTTTAAATATATATATTTTATACTTTTTACTGACAACAATATTTTTTTACCAAAGTAGTTCACTGTGTGTTAAGGTCCTATGTCTCAATGGGTTATCAGTTCAATTCAATGTTTGTTGTACGTTTAGAGTTTTCTGAACCATACCCGATTACTGATGAGAAAATACATTGATCTCTTAAAGCCCCTTTAGACCCTCCAGTGAATGCATTCAAAACATGTTTAAAAGCTACAGTATGGCTGTGTTCACGCGAGGCAGTTACAAAGATGCAAAGATCACATGATATATTTGTGGCTTTGTCTCTCTGTTGCCCACACGGTCGCTGACGCCATCAAGCGTGCTGTAGTTGCAGCTACAGTTGTAGCTTTGTATAGCATCTGGAGGTTGAACCCAGCTCAGCTTCAATTTGTAGCTTTTGCAGCAGCTACAAACGTCGGATGAGTCATTGTATCTTCATATCGCTGTCTTCCGTAATTGACAATGAATGGTACACTGTATCTTTGTATCTGCCCGTGTGAACACATAATAACATCATAAATCACATTTCCTCCAACAGATGGTCCCATGAAGGTTACCCTGCTAATCAGTCCATTGTATGTTCTTGAAGGAGATTCGGTCACTTTATCCTGCACTAGCGACGCCAACCCCAAAGTAGAACCAGGACAGTACTTTCTGTACAGGAATGATGATGTTGTGAAAGAAGCTCAGAGTCACAACATTTCTGACGTCCAGAAACACCACAGCGGGAAGTACAGATGTGCGGCTGTCAACCACGTCAACAGAGCCAGTTCTGCTTCAGTACAGTTTGAAGTTCACTGTGAGTACATGCTCAGGTTTGCACTGTCCCCTTCTTTCCTCTGTTGCGCCACAGCTAAGGATGCAGTCGTTGGTGGGGTGGTTGGCAGAGGGTGAGCAAGCTGTATGTATCTGTATATTATCTGTATCTGTGTACTGTATGTTTTTATGTATCCTGTTCATGTTTCATGGGTCCCACTTGAAACATATAAAATCTGAAAAATCTGTTTACTAAACTTAGAATTAGGAATAGAATGCATGAAATTGATGACTATGTCCAACAGAGTTTAGACGATAATGTGACCGTATAGTGTTACATTCCACATATTCAAAGTATTATTTGTCTTTTTATTTTTGTTTTGTTACTTCTGACTGTACAGTTTACTTGTTGAATCTACCATAATTGCAACTAAGCCACAATATGAAAGGTACATTGCATAGAATTTATAATGAAAAGAATAGAAACAACATATTTACAGACAAATGTATTACAAAAATATACAATAATGTAAAACTCAAACAAAAATAAATGCATTATGAATAAACGAATGGCTTTCTCTGTGCCTTGATTCGCCTTAACAGTGAGACCATCAATATCAGTGAATCCACCAGGAATAGTTGTTGAGGGCAGCAACGTGACTCTGACCTGCAGCAGTGATGCCAACCCACCAGTAGACATCTACACCTGGTACAGAGACAGTGGAAGGAGCTCCATCTCCACTGGTCCTCAGCTGGTGAAGGAGAACGTGTCTCCAGCAGACTCTGGACAGTACATCTGCCAGGTGACAAACAAACATGGATCCTATAGATCATCACCACACTCTCTAAAACTTCATTGTAAGTCTCTTTTTTAAAATACCGGTATATGTTTAAACTGTTTTTACAGAGCAAAGAAAACAGCATGTGTTATGTTTCATTCTATTGAATACTACATGGGACCACAAGGGAAACAACTCGCCAGGACATTTTTTGTGTTGTCCTTTTAGGCTTTATGTCTTTCTGTACCATGTGCTGTTTGCATTCCAGACTAGTAATCAATCAATCAATCAATCAATCAATCAATCAATCAATCAATCAATCAATCAATCAATCAATCAATCAATATTTGCTGAAGTGGGTTTACTGTGGTTTATCATCAGGTATTTGATTAATGTTGAGAGGCTTAACATTATTCTAAAAGTGACATCGATCTTCATCCAACAGATGGTCCCAAGAATGTCACTTTGTCAGTGAGTCCATCAGGTGATGTTGTCATGGGAAGCTCACTGATGTTCACTTGCAACAGTGGGTCAAATCCACCATTATACGTCCTTTTCAAAGACCGGTTTGAAGTGACACGGAAGAAGATACATATCATCTCTAACGTGCAACCCGGTGACAGTGGTAGATACCACTGTCAGGCAAGGAACAAGATTGCCACTGCCAATTCACCCGACGTCTCTGTTGATGTTCACTGTGAGCTTTTAATTTAATTAATATCAAAATAGTATTGATGGATTGTGCGTGCGTGCGTGCGTGCGTGCGTGCGTGCGTGCGTGCGTGCGTGCGTGAGTGAGTGAGTGAGTGCGTGCGTGTGTGTGTGCGTGCGTGTGTGTGTGCGTGTGTGTGATGTTAGACACCACACTACTCAAAGTGTGCATTATTGTTATTGTTCACCCCTACTGTTAACTATTCCTTATAGCCATTCAGCAAATAATCTTAGTTAAGCAAATCAATCTTTAATCCGCAGACCCGCCACAAAATACATCAGTATCAATGGATCCGGCAGACATTGTAGAGGGCACTGAAGTGACTCTGACCTGCGGCAGTGATGCCAACCCACCAGTAGACATCTACACCTGGTACAGAGACAGTGGAAGGAGCTCCATCTCCACTGGTCCTCAGCTGGTGAAGGACAATGTTTCTACAGCAGACTCTGGACAGTACACCTGCCAGGCGACAAACAAACATGGATACCAAAAGTCCCCACCTTGTTTCATCAATGTTCTTTGTAAGCAAAAGACAATATGGTTACAAGTACAAATTTGAATTTAATGTAATTAGTTGTGAACGCAATGAGCCTTTACTATGTAAGCCAGGCAGAACATGTCCGTCTGTGTGTCACACTGTGGTGTCACGCTGCGGTGTCATGCTGCGGTGTCACGCTGCGGTGTCACGCTGCGCTGACTCGCCACCAGAGGGCACAGTTAGACCAAACCAAATATACAAAATAATTTTGACGGACTTCAAATACACTGCGTTCGCTTCACACGTTCACGTGTCTTACTTGTTTAAAAAAAATATAACATCTGATACAATGTTATTTGTGGTGTTTTTTATGTCAAGATGCACCAGTTAACGTGATGGTGAAGCTCAGTCCACCAGGCAGACCTCTAGAGGGCAGCAGTGTGAACTTGACCTGCAGCAGTGATGCTAACCCGCCTGCACGCCACCACACCTGGTACAAGAAGACTGGACCTCCTGGTTCCAGCTCCCTGGTCCAGGTCGGGTCAGGCCAGGTTCTGGTTCTGACCTCTCTGCAAACCAACCAGACTGGACTGTACTTCTGTCAGACCAGGAACTCACTGGGAGAAAACAACTCTACTGATGTGCTGCTGCAGATGAACACAATAGACAGTGAGAATGTTAATATGATATACCTTTCCGTCTGTAACCATCCGTCCATCTTCATCCGCTTAGCAGTTCTAGCAGAGAATCCCATACTTTATTCCCTACATGGAGAGAGAAATCCACCCGTTTGCGGCTAAGAACCATGAGGATCAAACAAGGTCACGCACATCCACAAACCATTTAAAGATGGATGCAAATAAAGTCAATGAAGGCAGCCACAGTGTGCAAACCTTTCTATTGTCTTTGTTCTGCTGAGAACCATGGCCTTAGATTTAGAGATTGTGATCCTCATCACACTTGGCAAGAGGTCACAGCTGATTTGGGTTAAAGTGTGCCTCCACTGCCCAATTACCTCCTCATTTGAGGTAATGTGTCCCATCCTTATTGTATACAGTTTGGACAGTTCGCCATTTCCACCTCCTGAGATATCAGATGGTTTTCCAGAAAGGCACAAAACTGAAAGTCAATCTCCATAGCTTTTCCTAACTCCTCCCACACCCGCTTTGTCTCTGTCTGGCGGCTGTGTCCTGCTGCGGGCCTGTGGGTATCTTGCATCTGCACCACGGCATACACATCCCAGAAGACCTCCTTCTTCAGTCGGATGGCTTGCCTGACCACCCCTCTCCCCGAGGGTGTTCGACGGTTACCGGCCCTTGAGGAACTACAGCTCTAGACGTGCATTCAGCACTGGACGTTTTGAACACAGACCACTCTTGTTCAGTGTCAGAGAGTGCCCCCAGCCGGTGGAGTTGAAGTTCTCCCAGGCAAGACACAGGTTTCTGCCCCACGAAGGGAGGGACTTTTGCCCTATGGTTTTAGATAGACTGTGATGGTGGGGGTGCTGTCTCAAGCGAACTTGAGCCACGAGAGCCACAGTTGCGACCCGATATAGGCACAGAATAGTAAATCCTCGGCCCCCCCCCTACAATGAACACAGTGGAGTTCTCCCTACCCCACTGTCCTGTCTGACCCAATCACAAGCCGCGTCACTCCTTCCAGTCCCTCCCTTTATGGGGCAGAAAACGGGTCCCCTCCCAGACGGGAGTTTCCTCCAGACATTCCCAGATCACCCGCACTATAGCTTTGGGTTAGCCAGGTCTGTCCGGAGGCTTCCCCCACTATCCGTCCAAACTCGCCATCAGATAATGATCAGTTGATAGTTCTGCCACTCTTTCACTTGAGTGTCCAAGACATGCAGCCTCAGGTCTGATAACAAATCAATCATTGACCTTCAGCTTTGGTACTGTAACATATATGCATCCTTATGCTCAAACATGGTGTTTGTTTTATGGCAAGTCCATGGCTATCACATGATTTGATTAGTGACAAACCGCTTGGGGAGACTATGTTCTTCCCAAATCAAAACAGTCCCAAGTGTTCCCATCATCATTTCCAACGATGCGTTCTTTGAAATCTCCCAGTAGGACTATGGAGTCCGTTATCGGCGCCCCATGCACACAGTACTCCAAATATGGTCTGGAAGAAGGTGGAATAATCTAAACTGATCCGGGGGCCCATTGGTTGTCCATGGAATGTTATTTTTACCATTATGTGCCTACTAAAGTAAATAACAGACATATTCATCTAAAATAAACAACATATAAAGTACCAGAAGAACTATACTGAAAACATTGTTATTTCTATATTGATAATTAATTGTATGTATCCTGTCATTTTCCAGCAGTCGAACGTCTCATCCTTTGTGTTGTTACTGGAGTCAAGGTGTTGCCAGTGCTGCTGTTTCCTTTGGTTATGTTGTGGACCTTGTGAGTAATGTTTCCTTTGGTTATGTTGTGGACCTGCCGATCTGTCGTGGCTTGTGCCATAAGTAGTAGAAAATAGTAGACCTACAAACTGCAATGTGTCACATTGGCGACACATTGTGAGCTTGTAGGTCTATTTTCAGCACATGACCCACTCGATAAAGTATAAATTATAGGCTTTAGTCCAAATACTCCAAAAGAGAGCCACCAAAAATCTTTAAAAGCATAGTTGTTCCTCTTTGAAGTAATATTTCGTGTTTTTTAAAGGAAACAACACTCCTGCAAGGACAAGACGGTGAGGAGATCTAAATGTTTTTCATTATTTGCATTAATTTGTACTCAACATTTTCAGATATTGTGATTCATGTGACCATATCTATCTAAGCGTGTTGTCATTTTTCAGGAGGACAGTCTCTGGATGGTCCAGGATGTCAACAACAGTGGAAGTGTTGGTCATAGACGAGACTCTGTTTCATCCGCTGGTCATGGCAACGGGGCTGTAGAAGAGGAATCCAACGTGTAGTAGACATATATAAGCATGAAGACATTTAGAATAGATTAGTGTTCATCAGTGTCTGTAACCAAACCAGGCAGTGGGCAACCAAAGCTCTACCGCTCATCCAAGGGGAAATCCCAGATTTCATAATGAAATTAAAGATACCTGTAGCTCCATTTGTTTTAACTTTGAAGATTACTCTTCTGAGTTAAATTGTACGGTGGGATGTTTGGCCAATGTTCCAGTAAATACACCCAGCATAGCACTTCACTAATGGAGCGTTGCCTAGTACTGCCGCAAAATGTCAAGTCAATGAATATTCATCATTGGATGTTACACTCACACCCCAAAACAAACAATTTCATGGCAATTAATTATTGCATGGATCATGCATCATGCTATAAAGCATCCAAACAAATAAAAGCCATTTTTAAATAACTCCGGCCATAATCCCTAGTATCCCTCAGCACTGTGGTCCAATCCAGAACCTAAAGTACCTCTATCAACTGTTGCTACATTGAATGGTGTCGAGCAGCATTGTTAAGAGGTATTTAATGATGGTAGCTCGCTGGAACGGTGCTTTTGTCTGGATTCAGAGGTTGCGTTTGCTGTCACAGCTGCGTAGGTGCATAACACTTTTAATGAGACGTGAGCCCACGAGACGTGAGCTCATGCAGCTCCATTATTGTCATGATGTATACTAAGAGAGAGAGACAAGGATCACAGTCAGATGTCACAGGTGTCACTTTGATGTTGCATGCAGGTCAGACATACAGTACTGTATATGGTTTAATAAATAGTCATATACATCATAAAGGTTGTTGGTTCAAATTAATTTCTCAAAACATGTTCATGTATGCTTATTTGAGTCATTGACACTATACCTCTGCTCTCTGTTTCTGTTAGGACTAGCCGTGTGCTTTCATGTTATCTCCTCGGGTAGCAAGTAAGACGGAAATACTTCACCTTTTCAAACGTTGAGGGCGAGTGAAAATGTGCCTTGTTGTGTCATACTCATAATAAGTGAGGGAAAGTAACTGTACTGTACTTAAGTACATTTTTGAGGTATGTGTAGAAGTATAAAGTATGGGAAAATGGACATTATTGACAGTATTATACTTTACTAACTGTAAGTAAATATATATTTAGTTACTTCCCCCTACTGGTGGTCACAAGCCACTGGTAATAGATAATCGTTGGCTAATGGTGCCGGGGTTACACATGCAGCCGGCCAATGACAAATAGCCGCTTGATTCCATTGGTAGTGTCTTCCTGTGTATCGGTCATTTAGACTGATGGGATGGTGTTAGCTGCTAATAAAGTTCACACATGACTGAAGCCATTATTAATCTTGGTGAACGGTCTGCGTATGAATCAACGCCAGGCTCCGCTGCGCTCTAATTGTAACTTGTGCAGCCTAAGTGGCGACGCTTCCCCGGGAGGTGTGTTTTTATTAATTCTGGTATAGCAGTTTGGAGGTGTTGTATCCGTGCCTGAAATTGTGCATATATACTCTATTTTGTGTGTGTGTGTGTGTGTGTGTGTGTGCGTGTGCGTGTGCGTGTGCGTGTGCGTGTGCGTGTGCGTGTGCATGTGTGCATAGGAGGCCTTAGCTATGTTTCACCTGTTTCAATTGAAACGGGCCGCAACCCTCAGGGGGCCTCCAAGCTCCTACTAACGCGTATTTCCTGTTAATAACCTGGGTAAAATGTGCGGCATTGGGAGGTAAAGGGGAGACACTTTATTGTGAAGGGATAGGCACAGTCAAAACGCCTGTATCAACAGAATAATTTTGTCTAGGGATGTGCCGATGAGAACTTTTGTCCGATCTCGATATCCGATATAATTAATCGGTGTTATGGCCGATAACCGATATTACGGATCCGATATGATCTCATTCTGTATTGAAAGAAAATATAATAATTTTGTCCATTCTGAAAAATACATGTATCAGGGTGTCTGCACTGCAGGCTTAGGCAAGTGAAATTTAACTTTAATACCTTTATATTTAATAATGTGAGCTTATAGATCTGTTCAAGCTGTTACTTAGGGCGTGTTTATCTGTAAAAACAGACCGATTATTCGGACCGATTAATTAATCGGCCAGATTGATACCGATTACCGATACCGGTTAATCTAAAAATTACTAAAATCGGCCGATCTCCCATCACTAATTTTGTCATAACGGATTTACAAGGAAACAGCGTGTCACGACACAACGCATCTAGGTCGTCCTCAGGCGAGCCCTCCATCGTTGCTTCCAGTCATCCCGGTTCTCCAAACATCTGGCCAGCTCTTTGGTACTCTGCGCTCCTGTGTCTTTCTTGAGTACATCCACATCATGTTAATGTGGGGCATCCTCGTGGCTGGTGCCTGTGTGTTGATGCCCACAGCACTAGTTTGCTGCAGGTTTTCAGCTTATTGTCTTTAGCAGTGTCCTGCTAGTCTCATTCTCCTGGCTGCTATTTTCTGGTTCACCCATGGCATTCCATAATGGTTCTTGAAAGCAACATTCTGGTGTAGCACCCATCTAGAGACTTCTGCAGGATTGGCTTCAGGGTCCAACATTCACTGCCGTATAACAGTCTAATGTCTAATGCATTGTGAGCTTGTAGATCCGATATTTTTGGCTTATGTTCCTCCCAGTATATAAATACACCTGGGGTGTAAACTGGTTAACAAAATTGGTATTTTAATCCTTTCCCCGCAGGTTCATAAACCCAAATCAAAGAGTGTGCTCCAAAGCTGCCCAGCGACATCAAACTGTGTCTTTGCTGTGTCAGAACTGCCACATCTTTGGGATATCGTCCCAATAAAGAAAAGATATAAAATATTAACTGGGTTTCTTTTCCGTTCCTCTAATTAATGTGGCATGCATGGTTACATTTTAATGACAACCGATCAAATATTAACGCCCGGCACAGATACTGATAAAACCAAAGGCCGGAGACCCACGCTGAGAATGTGAGAACAGTGGATGAAGTGAGAAGTGTGTGTGCGTGCGTGCGTGCGTGCGTGCGTGCGTGCGTGCGTGCGTGCGTGCATAGACATTGCATATTGTCGCTGTCCTATTGTAACCTTGCATGTCCAAAACTGTTCCAATGGATCAACTGTATTTAGTCTCAAGCTTATAGCTTCATACTTTATATTTTATATTAAAAAAACTAAGCAAAATACACAGACACTCTTTTCAAACAAATACAGTAGCAAGGTCACACTATATCACAAGTTCAACACTTTTTGTCAAGATTGTCAGTCTGCTATTTTTACTATACTTTTGTGTGAAGTAAGTAGGACATGCATTTAGGCTACGGGAGGGAGGTGGTGGGGAAAGATGGAGATACGAGGTTTCTGCCAGACAGCGTGCAGCGCTATGCGTGCCATATGGCAGTCTACCAGAGAGGTATTAATGACTTGTCCCGTCGAGCATCTGGGATGCTGGCCAACAGGGGGTGCTGTGGAACGAGTGGCATCCTGGGGCTCTGGCTGGCACACATGGGTAGACAGACAAGTGCATGGTGCTCTAAAATAACTCTAGTCTCATTCTCGCTGTGCCCTCCCTGGCCAAGTGGCAGCCATGACACTACACAGACTTACTTCTTGAAGTTTCTTTCTTTCTTTTTTCAGGATTTCAATAACATTTTTGTTGTCCTTCTTCCTTCTTATTATCAAGAGTTTATGGTTTCCCTGAGCGCTTCGTTTATATGTGTTAATGTACAGAATTGTAGACTCATTGTGAATTTCTGCCAATGATATGCAAATTGTACTCAAGGTTACTTCAGTAACCTCAGTTGTATGAGTGACTCAAATAAGTAATTTGGGGTCCAGCCACTAGATGGCGCAGACGCACAGAGCATGCAAAACTGTGTGCACTCACAAGAGAATTTTATTCGACTGTGGCGAGGTCACTAGCCCAACCCCTCAGGTATATAACCGATGGGATGGTTCGCCACTTTATTCCTATCAACCTACTTCTCTACCTCTTGATGATGAAGCAGAAGGGAAGTCTGAATGACTCTCTTCTTCAAGTTACTAATACAACTGAGGTTACTGAAGTAACCCAAAGTTGCATTAAGTTCCTCTCTCAAAGAGAGTAATTTGGGGATCATAACACTCCCGTATAATCACCCCGGAAGATATTTTTTTCCAAGAGACACAAGTACGCTTCCAACGAGTGTAGTGTGTGTGTACTGTAGTGTGTGTGTACTGTGTAGTGTGTGCGATCAGACCCCAATCAGGGAGCTGACAGGCCCGATGGCTAAGCTAGCGATAGAACGCTGTAGGGGAAAACTAGAGGGCGTGACGTCCACTCAAGTTACCCGGAGGAATCGAGCTAAACTGGCCGATTGCAGCTAACAGCTAGAGGCCAAGCTAGGATTAGCAGGAGAAGCTATAGCTAACAATAACAACAAGGATCGAGTAGGTAAGTTGCAGGCTAGTAAGGACAAACAACAAGTCGCCTGACTGCCCGCTTGAGTTTTAATGTTTGTGTACTTTCTGCGAGACGCTTGTGAACAGAAAACACTATGCAGAAAACACTCAAGTTCATCTTTCTTCGAAAGATTGAACTTAATGCAACTGATCTGTACTATAGCATCATTGTCAAAAGCACTCCACAAATTGCATTACACGCACGCGCACACGCACACACACACACACACACACACACACACACACACGCACACACGCACACACGGAAACCATACAAGGCTCCAAGTTCAGTGTCTTGCTCAAGGACCCTTCGACACTAAGCCCTGATGGAGCCGCGGGGATCAAACCATGAACCTTAATTCCCATTCAGCCGCTCTACTGAGCCAATGCCGCCACCTCAAGAGAGTAAGGAGACAAAACCAGAGAAGTGGAGTTGGGGGAGGGGGGGGTCTAATGTAACACCGGGAAACATCCAGAATAATAAGGCTCATTGAAAAACAAGTTGACTCCTTAGATTGCTGACATTTATAATAATGACTATGTAAATGCTAGTTCATGAATAAAAGATAGCGTTTGGGAGGTGGGGGTGGTAGAGGGGGGTCCCTGCCACAGCATTGGAGGAGAAAATGCCAAATAAAATGGAGTGTAGCGCAGATTAGACTTTGTGTTCACAAATATATCAAACGGTGTCGGCGGCGCGGGTGGCCCCGCTGTGCCTTATTACACACATTTTGTCTCGTAATGACTTTTTAAAGGTGGCTCAAACTAAAGTGCCAAGGAGCTGTGAAAGTCATTTAGCATGCTTCAGGCTGTAAACAAAGAGACATGGAATGGAGTTTCTCATCTTATCATTCAGTTTTGAGGCAGTGATGGTACAGTATCGATTTAACCATGTTTAACTCTGTAAGAGTGTATACAGTCTCAGTCAGTTAAATTACGCTAACACTCATGACTTTGGCGGGTATGACTACACAGGGCAAGGGAAAGGCTCATGTTAAATGAAAATAATCAAATGTGTGATGCTGATGTTATGTTCAGTTGAACATAGAGTATGTATCTCTTTCTGTTTCTTGTATTTAGAGTTGCACATAGCTGCGGCAAGACACAGATCAGACCAGTCTTGACAATATAAAGTATAATCAATTAATCAATCAATCAATTGTTGTTGCTTCATTGCCAAGGCATTCATCACCCGAATATCATATTTAGAGATCTTTGACAACGGTGTATAAACTTGTGTTGCCATTTGGTAAATGCATCCAAAACATCCATGCTGTGCCTTTAGATGCACAGCGTGCCGTCTGACTTTAACTTTGAGGAGTCACCGCATGATAATCGAGAGAGACGCAGAGAGAGTTGATGAACCGTTTGGTCTCTTTCACAGAACATTGTCTCCATTAATAACTCGTTATAAGTATAATGTCAAATTCACTGACAAGAGATAATGCGTCAGAAACCCATGAGTCAATGAATGTGTAATTGATGGAGTTGTTTTCTGCATCAGTGGCTGTGAACTGAAAGGCGCAGGCGTTCATGCTTGATCGTCTATTAACGCACAGGTCACTCAGCTCCTCCGACTTGTCTTATTAATTATCATTCATTTGAACAGAAGTCGCAAGATAAATTTCTTTCTTTTAAAGGTCAACAGTCGATCAATTACGCTGTCCCAGTAAAAAGAACGATTTTTGGGGGATCCCCAAATGACAGTGTAGTGACAATTTACTTTTACTCTACTTTTAAGACCTTTTTACCTAAAAAAAAGAAAGAAAAAGGACAATTTCTGCATCGTAATCAACAAACTAAAATATAAAACCTGGTCAAACATTGGCCAAAATGATAATAAGCAGATGATAAAATAGCAGATCTACAGTACTTGCGTACTCGAGGCATTGTTGTAGATCGGCTATTTTCACAATTTCACAATATTTATCTGTGGAACCGAGTCAAACAAAATGTAATACCTCAACATCTACACTCCAACTGCTTATCAGGGTCGGTGCGTGGTCCACAGTTCAAATACGATTATGATGCGTATTGGGAACTTTGGGGGAGTAGCTGTTAAGCCCAATTCATACTTTGTTGCAGGACAATGTCCCACGTGTCAGAGAACAGCCGAAGTTAGAGATCCTCACAGCGATCCAAAAGACGGAGCATAAATTAGGCTTTTTAGGCCTATACTGTAGCAAAGTGCATTTCCTGTGAGGGCAGGAAGTCACAGACTCATTGCACGATGACATTCAAAGAACCCTATCGACTCTATTGAGGACTCTCACGCCTCTGGCGTGTTCAAGAGGATGAGCTGAACTTTAATGCCGGGCGTTCTTTGAGACGTGTGTGTGTGTGTGTGTGTGTGTGTGTGTGTGTGTGTGTGTGTGTGTGTGTGTGTGTGTGTGTGTGTGTGTGTGTGTGTGTGTGTGTGTGTGTGCGCGTGTGCTTGTGTGTGTGTGTGTGTGTGTACTTG
>OOFJ01029430.1:1813-20705 GCA_900323375.1 Benthosema glaciale
AGTGAGGAAAGGAAATTGCTTTGGTTTCAATGTTTTGAATGCAACAAGGGCATCATTGCAAAATAAAAAAATAAAAATCTACAATCTAAGATGGTAGGTAGGAGTATAGGTATATACTCCTTTTGGCAAGCGGCACCATTGTACCAGTGTTGTTTTTGGTTGCTATTTGGTTTTTAATAGCTTTAATTTCGTTCACCTTTTAATCACCTGGAATTTTTAGTGTTAGTCTAGTTTTAGTCGACTAAATGTCATAAGATTTTAGTCGACTATCTACAGTTGATTTAGTCGACTAAAAGGCCTTTTGGTGGGCCTTGAGGCCATCGTAATGTTTTTACAGCATGCAAACCTAGTGTAAAATAAAATGACTTATACTGGACCTCTTGTCCACTAGTCCCTCCCTAACATTTTAGTCTAGTTTTTATTTGTTGACGAAATTGTCAATATATTTAGTCTTAGTTTTAGTCTTCGTAGCTCAGTTTTCATTTAGTTTCCGTTCAGTTTTCATCAGTTAATAAATGTAGTCGACGAACACTTTTTGTCTTAGTTTTAGTCGACGAGTCGTACTACAGGGAATAAATTAGGCTTAACACTGAATGGAGTGCAGTGCTGCCTGTCTGTGTTATTATTGGACCACCCACTTAGCAGAGTGGAGTGGGGGCAATTTAGTCCAAAATGTCTTCATCCTGGCTGGGTTTTCGGCTGACTCCAATTAAGCGTAAACTTGTTAAATGTTGCAGGATCAAGCCAGCATTATTTTTGGACAGTCATTTGCCAAAACCCAATCCAACCCATTAACTGCTTTCACTGAATTAAAACAGAAAGATAATGGCTAGACTGACTGAGGCTGGCTGCCATCTCTTCATAATGTGAGCTTAAGCGCCCCCTACAGTAATTATGCAGGAGGTCATAAACAATATAAGCATGCACACACACACACACACACACACACACACACATGAATATAGGTAGGAGTTAGGATATGGATCAGTTTGTGTATAATGATTGATTGATTACAGAAATGTCTAATAAACAAGGTACAGTCAGACATCAGACATTTGGGCTAAAAGCATAAGACAAAAAAATTAACCATTTAGACAATTGTGGTGCTTATAACGAATGAGCAACAACAATGTTGATATAAATTCTCAAAACAAATGAAACAGGGATAACACCTGAGAACGCTTTTATTATTATTATTTTTTTTTAAAACTTTTTTGTGCTTTTAAAAGATGTTGGTAGTTTAGTGGTGACATCAAAGTATTTTAGTGGGGGATCCTGGCAGGGCGTCAGACTCAGGGTCTGGGGCACCTGACAGCCTTTTATTTGGAAGCTGGTCATTGGAACAGCTAAAAGGGCCTCTGTCACAGCAGAGGACCCCAGGCTGGGATCTGGCCCATAAGGTGTCACACCTGTCAGGCTGACATTTACGTGACGTCCCTCCTCAAATAACCACAGTGGGCATCTATTGTCATCTTAGGACCGTTAAGAAGATTATTTCACACAGCTTGTCGAAGTGGTGCTCTAGGCATCAGATATAAGCTAGCCATATTGTGTTTCTCCATGTCTGTTATCTCTTGTCTTGTGACGTAGCCTAAGTTCGCTGGGAGGCTAAAATGTGTGACTGCCTGGCTGTGTCATGTGCAAAGACAAACACAGTGATTAAGTTATGGTTGTTGTGCATCTATATGGGATATAGGACTTAATTTCAGTAAGGTTTTTCAGAACATGTTTTGACCGACGGATAATATAGAAGCATGACAAATCTGACCTGAATTTACACAAAAATAATAATATGTCATCACATTTCAGCGGGGGCGGGGTGGTTGGGGGTTCAAATGAGCTTGGGTCTCAAAATAAGCAAGTCCTGGCAGGCAGACTGAGGGCAGAGCCAGACATGCAGATTGTTTGAGGAGAGGGACAACTTAATACACCTCACTAACAGCCCCACCTTTTATGTTTCTCAGATAAGGCACACTGTAAAACCGACAGTGTACTGATGTCAAGTACACCTGGAATAGTGCAGTGACTTGTTAAATAAAGCACTGTAGAGTAACATTTGATTAAAATAAAAAAATAAAATAAAATACGTTTCAGGTATTATAGAGCTCTTATTAGCACCAATGCACATTTAAATGCAATCGTTTACATGCCTTTTCATTTCAATACATGACAAAATAGAATCACAACTTTCACTTTCAAATAGCAATGATGAGAAACCTACAGTATCTACCTACTGTACTGTTTCAGGTTTTGTTTAGTTCTTTGACAGTTTTTACTTTGTTTAGACAGGAAACAAGGGGCAGAGAGGAGCAAAGACATGTATGCAACCGAGGTCCCAAGCCATAATTTACATTATTGACTTATAACATTATTGGCTTATAAGGACATTTAAGACTTAAAGTAGCACTTCACTAATTTTCAACCTATACCTTCAATTGGCCCTCACTAATGTCCATTATAAGATGGCACAGTAAGGACCGGCCCGGGCCTTCATTTTCAGGCCCCCTGAGAACTCTCTGCTTAATGTCACACTCTCTCGAGTGTGACAAACAGTGCATGTGTGAGTACCAGGACACAATAGACGATTTGGAGAACGGGGGCCCGGGGGGCATCTATGAAACAATTCAAAACATGAATGTTGGGGCAGGAGCTGCAGGAGTATAGGCTGATTCAGGGTACATGTGTTTTGGTCTGAATTTCTCTTTTAATACAAATTAAAAAAATAAATAAAATAAAAGATAAGGTTGAAGTCTTCTTTGGACTGACCAGTGTTAATTAGTGTTAAATGGACCCTTACAGGTCCATTTGGTTACTCTTTTGTCTTTGTCAGGTCATTGACAGTACAATTCATTTAACGTGTGTGAGTTCCATTCTTATCCCAGCAGCCTGACAAGTGATGTGTGCGAACAAACATTTCCTATCAGTTTTTTTTAAAACACCAAATGATTTTACTATGCTCTCCTCCTGGCGTACACAGTAAAACCTGTGATCACTCAGTACACTGAGTGAGGCCGAGAGCTCTCAAGGTGGATGCAGTTGTAAAAGGAGGTTGTAAAAGCCTCTGGCAGAGATTGACATCACCACCACCTTGTTGAGCCTGTAGATTGAGTCTGGAGCACACAGACTATAATCTTCCGCTCTATACAGCCCTCAAGGAAAAGCAAACATCCACACCTTTCACATTGCAACATTGCTCTCTATGAATCATTTTCCTTTCCCCAGCCCATTTGTTCACTATATGTTACCTAGAACCGAAGTGCATTTAAGCCTGTTCATAATGCTGTGTGCATTATGATATTCAGAAGTCTGACAGTAAATAGGCTACAAATGTAGATCTGCTATTGTCGCTGCTCTTCTCAAAGTGGGTGCCGTGGCACGGTGGCACCCTAGGTGTGCCACCATGCCACGGTGGCCTAGGTGTGGCCCCCTATAAGTCCAGGGGCGCCACAGAATCCTTTGATACATTTGGCAGCAATTGCACCTTTTGACGCCGCAGCGCTGATGTTGCATTTTCATGGCCAGTGTTAATTAGTGTTAAATGGACCCTTACAGGTCCATTTGGTTACTCTTTTGTCTTTGTCAGGTCATTGACAGTACAATTCATTTAACGTGTGTGAGTTCCATTCTTATCCCAGCAGCCTGACAAGTGATGTGCATGTGCGCAAACAAACATTTCCTATCAGTTTTTTTTAAACACCAAAGGATTTTGCTCTCCTCCTGGCGTACACAGTAAAACCCGTGATCAAAACAAACAAATATCAATTGATTACGGTTCACAACTGTGTTCTGTACGCACTCGTAACACTCCGGTTCCGGTGCGATGAAAACCCCCCCGAAGAAAACCGGAAATGAAAATTCCGCTAGCTTATGCTGTCTATGGGGATGCAGTTTTTAGAATCGTAATATCTCGGATTCTTCTTTTTGGCTGAAAACAAGCTAGATTTGAGGGTCATTTCTCTAAACAATATGATCCTCGGGTATAAAAAGTATGTTTTGGGTGAATTAAATGACAATCGTGGGACATGTTACATAGTGGATTTTCACTTCCTGACTCACAGTTTCCAGCTAAAACCGCTTTAATTATGCATATTTACGTATCGTAATGTGAATAGCATGTAATTCAGGGGTGCCGTGGATGACATGAGCCGAAACAGTCGTTTATTATTGATCGTGTGTCTTGGAATGTGACTCCTAATTATTTTGTATATTGTGCTGTATTTTACAGAACCTCGCCTAGGTTACACTGTATCTAACCTCGCCTCACCAGGCCTGTGTTCCAAAATCGCCGTGTGAACCGGTCTGGAGTGGATGGTAATTTACGTCATGTTGTAGTCAGATTTGTAGTCATCATGCAGGAAACCACAAGGCGGAATAAGAATAATACTGATTCCTCCTTGAGGTTTCCTGCCTGCTGACTGCAAATATTGACTACAACGTGACGTATTTTACCATCCGCTCCAGACCGGTTTCCCACTGTCGCATGAATTACTTTACATTCAATATTCAATTTCATATTTTGCTTAAGTCGATATACAAAATAGACTAAGTGAGTTGACCATGGGATGCTTGAATTATTTATTGATTTTATTAGGTTTATCAAGGGAACAAAAAACAAAAACAAGGTAGGCCTACATTGGAACCTGGAAGTACATTTTTTGGGATCTTTGTATGCAGCAGAAATGCTTACAAATCAGGGTTTATAAATTATAAGAAACAAAACGTAAAAGACACATGGTGCAGCATTAATTTCAAGTATATATATTATATATTATCAAGTTATTCTACATGTCTTGTAGCCCTATTTTTGGATTGTATAGATATTGTATCAACATCCTTCAATATAGATTACATAATGGTAAAGTAAAATATATTAAACATTAATAAAAAATACAAACAAACTGCAATTAGGCACTTACAATAACATTGCTTAATAGCAATAATGTAATTGAAAGCTAAAACATGTTTTGTATATGGGTGCATCTGGGTGTATGGGTGTATGGGTGTTACTGGCAGCGTTAAACAAGTTTTTAACTAATTGTTTCGGCCATATAATAAACAAAATATCGTCTCTGTCGCGTGGAAAGCTCATATGTCCAAAAACTGTTACTTTTCATGATTCCAATTCAGTAGTAGCAAAAGCAGCAGATCCACAAGCTTAAAACGTGTTGTTTTGTGCCACATTTATTATTATTTATTATTTATAGTATAGTTTGTTTATTAGCCTACTGATGCAGTATAATGGTCTTTTTTAGGCATGTAACGATTCACTCAACTCATGATTTGATTAGAATCACAATACTAAGTTCACAATGCGAGTTTTCCTGATTTCCTGATCTAGATCTAGAACAGACAAATTATAATTTATTTTCAGCATTTTCTTTCTCTGTTAATTTTCTTCCCTTATCCGCTTTTCAACAGACTAGCAAATGACTGAAAGAGGAGACAGGTGCTCGTCTATATCCTCCCTAACAAACCGACCATTTGAAAGGGACTAGGTATACAGCACAGAGGGGAATTGGGAATTGGCACGAAGACTACATTGGAAGGATAGGGGAAAATGCCTTAGCATCCATAGGGTTTAATTTAGCCAAATTCCCTCTTTTCAAAGCCAAATTAGGGTCTATTCTCTGTGACCATGAAATGCAAAAGAGTTAGCTGTTTCAAATAAGGCTGCCCATGATGGCAGTTTTGGAGGTGTTGATAAAGTGCTTGGTAATACAGTCGACACAGGACATGTCCACCCCCTACACACACACACTTTAAGCCTGGTGTCCTGATTTTTAGCAGTTTCCAAGATTTTCAATCCCCTCAACCAAAAGTCTTCCAGATGTTTCACCAAGTTGAAATTAACTGCTGTGATCTTGTAGAATAGATAGGCCCATGACCAAGTAGTAGTTCTTATGCAGTGGTGAAGGAAATGTCCCTGCTGTAGTGTCTTAAATCAAACCCTGCATGTTCCGTACAGCCTATTGGCCAGATGGATGGGATGTGGACAACAGCCAATCCAAAGACCTTCAGTCAGAACCTCCTCTGGTTGTGGGAGCGGCTGTCAGCCGAGAACGCACGGTGCTTGTGATAGGCCGTGGTTTTACTTTCCCGTATCTAAAATGGCCACAAGAAGGTAAGGTAAGGTAATGCGCCTTATCAAATTAGCCACAAAGTTCAGAGCGATAATAATGCAAGCTTGGTTTGTTTACAAACACACACACTCACAGAGGGTGCATCTCCATGCATGAGGCTTCGGGCGGCAGCGACATCGCCGCCACTGTATTCCTGTACACCTGCAACGCATAAGCCAGACACGTGTTTGCAAGTCAAATGTATTTTGGCTCTACATCCTCCCTGTGGGGGCTCCTCACAAGTAGCAGGTGAGCCATACGATACAATAGCAGTGATAACACACAGAAATGTGTGAGGAGGCGCACACACACCATTTTGGAAAGAACTTGGGCTCCTTCCCCTTCCGACTATACTAAAGGCTCTGTTCCATTCTGCTATTGTGCCCTTACGGGTCCATTTGGTTCCATTTGTACACTCCCTCCAGAGTTATAGGGGTTCTTGAAATTAAAAAGTTTGAGAAACACTAAATGGAACAGAGCCTGTTCCATTTAGTGTGGTTATTCTGTGTGCAATGTGAATAGAGCCTACAGACACGAACAACAACTCTGCCCTAACAGTGGCAGTCATCGGCGGCTATAGTACTTACAGTGCAGCTGGTGGTTGAGTCGCTCCAGGGAGAGCAGGATTTTGTGCTCCTCTAAGGACAGGCCGGTTTGGTGCAGTCTCCGCTGATGCAGAGCCGTGGGCCTCTGCGTTTGAGATAGATCCATGGTAGTCATCGCATCTCTTTCTACCGTCGGGCCTTCCCCACGTAGCTCTGCCAGGAAAGGCTGGCTCGCGCTCCCCAAGCCTATGTGAGGAGAGGAAGCGCAGATTTAAGCTAGTTAAGACAAAGCGAACTGCAACAAGTGCACCGGTATAAGAAAGCTTCTGTTTCATGCTCGTAATATGTTCCTGTGATCCTCCAAGATCAGATAAAAGGGCGAGCTACCATTATAAAGCACCAACAATGGACTTCATTCATCAAGACGTTTGTGTCCTGTACTCCTGTGTATACACACATACCTTCAAACTATTTGAATGCATTTATTTATAACCTTTAATATTTTTTGGGTCATCTTCTCAGGTACTGTAACTCCCACACAGTATTCAAGTGAGTTGTTTTGTACCATGTATTTATGTATATGATTGTTTGTTTGTTTAATATATTAAATTACAATAAAGGCAGTACATATGTTGTTCCTTTCTCTTTCTCTCTGTGTGAAGACATACCTTCATCAGGAAGTGCCAGGTAATAAGTACTGGAGGAGGGTGCCAATTGGATTGTGGCCTGTACAAAATAAACATATAGCATTGATGTCAGGCAGAAACCTCCTATCTCCATATTCTAACTGTTTGTGCTGTTTTAATAAATGAACACCCTACTTGATCAAAAGTATCAAAAGTATAAATATACAAGCTTGAAACATTGCACGAATCGACACATTTTGAACTTGTCGATCCTTGGCTATTTCTGAATTGCAATTCTGAAAAGTAAGTACGTTTTGGACATAATTATGCAGTTTCCACCCGACAGAGATAATATATAGGCGAGCAAACGGAAGCTGTAGACAAACATACTGTATGAATCATGAACACCTTCATTTTTGTAAGAAAAAAAGAAACAAGTACAGGTAACTCAAGTCTGTCAGGAAAGCCTTGTCTTGAACAAGCCCAAACCACGTTGTGTGGTGCCAATGTATTCTACGAACACTACAACACTAGTGAGGAGAAAGAGGGGATTGCAAAAGCGATTTGACAAGTTCTAACACACCCTGACCCTACGCATGATGTATAGGGAGCTTTACTCACACTACTGTAGCCCACAGGGCAGAAGCATGCATGTACCATGAGACTGAGTGAGCAGGGCTTCTCAAACAGTTTAGTTCACGACCCAAAAGATTAATTTGGTTGTTGTCTTCCAGGATCAAATGTATCAAAAATAAATTATGAACAATCACCTTCTTTCAATAATAGTGAAAATAGCTAATCTAATAATAGTATAAACTACTGCAAATAGCCATTCTACAAGTTTCTTTTTTAATTATTGCTATAACATTTTAGATTTTGTTCTTTTTTCAGATTTATTTTTATTTTGATAAATGTACAGCTGCACTACAGTATGTAACTGTTACTGCAATATGCAGTCAAAAGGGCAGATTTATTTTATTAACATTGAGGTAATAGAGCCTGCCTGCTTGCTCAGGGGATAAACTGAATCTTGACCATACGGTAAAAATCCTCAGATCCTGTGTCACTGTCTAGGTACTAAGACATGACATTTTGACACAACCTAAATATCTCAAAAGAAGAGCAGGTTAAATTGTGCCACTTTAAGATCTTAACACATTCTCTGCCAGCATTCATTTGCCCGTTAACCGCCAGAATGTTTCAGTGAGACCCTTATTTTAAAGGATCCACCGGATCGAAAACCGGAACCGGATGTAGACTAATGATGTGTGTTGTGACAGACACTAGTTTTAACTTTCAATCGGAGAAGACATTGTGAAACCGCAATTGTCAGTCCTTTGGCTGTGGGCCATTGAATAAAGCCGATTTTGACCAGGGGCACAATCTGGGAAAGGAATCCGAGGTAAAGTTATGTGAAAAGATGTTTACAACAACGAGTGGATACGTGCCATGCCATGTTGCTTACGGTACATTTTATGTTTACTTCATTGCCTTGCAATGCTAATGTGTAGCATTTACGACCACAAGCTATTATAAACCACTATAAAGGACATTGATGTTGAATTAAGATTTGACGTAGATCTACATCAAAAGCGGCAAACTTTAAACAAGAATGGCGAGTCATAACTGCAGGTGTTTATGAACATCTACAGTAGGCTATAATCATCAGTTTGTGTGCTGCAGCAATTGTGATCCCTGTGCTGTTCAGACTATGGGTTTTATGACCTCCCATTGGCTTAGAGGCAGCCTAGAGACGAGGCAGATCATGAAAAAGTGTCCAATACGGTCGCTTGATACTAGAGGTGCTTTTCAAGCACTGGGCAACAAAAAGTTTCAAATGTGGCCTGTGACCAGAAAATGGCTACCCAACCTCTGTACCTGAGGAATCTTTCTGGTCAGTGAGCCAGTCTGAGCCGCTCTGGTAGAGTCCACATAGGTCTTCCTCCTCATTCCACTGCTCTCCAGCACATGTTGTCTGACAGCTAGAATGAGAAGGAATGAATGTATTCAGCTATTATGCCAATCCTCACATTAAGAGTTTTTGCTTATGTTGAACACACAGAGAGAGAGAGAGAGAGAGAGAGAGAGAGAGAGAGAGAGAGAGAAAGAGAGAGAGAGAGAGAGAGAGAGAGAGTTAGGGAGTAACATGTAGCAAAGGTCCACCTGGCCCAGGAATTGAACCGGGGACTCGCTGTCAGGCATAACAGCATACTGTATGTGGTCAAGTCATACCACAAAAGTGTCACTTTGTATAATCCATAATCATATCTGTCATGGTTATGTGTACAGGTTAACCACTTTCTATCTGGCATGTCATTGTAGGTGGAAATGTAAAAAAAAAGAAAAAGAAAGAAAATAAATGTTATGTCTGATTTGTGGTATGATGTGATTCGTGGCCAGAATTGTAGACAAGCTTCGATGTTTGATCTCACCGTTGTTAGGGGAGAGAAAGAAGCCACTCATTCTGGATACCGCTTTGACACCGCTGATAAGGCTGTCGCCATTGATGGTAACGTGGGACAAATTGGCACGCGCTTGATGCAAGGCAGACAATGACCCATTGTGTGTCAGGCAGTTTCTAGGGTCACCTAAGTTGGTTATTAAAAAAAAAACAAGAGGGAAAGACTAGGAGAATGATCCAAGAATGCACCTTTCCACAAGTTACAAGATTCTCTATCTCCAGCTATGTAATAAATACATCAGTGGTTCAGAGTGGCTGGGTGGGGGTGCAAAATACGTAATGAATTTAGGTCCTAGGAATTAAAAAGTTTGAGAACGACTCATTAAGAACTTGCTCCTCTCTGCTTCTTTGTATGCATGACATGAGCTGAAAAGTACATCATGCCACATTATTGCAAAGGTCCATTCCAAAAAAGCACAATACTCCATACATGAGTGCTCCAGAGCCAAAGAAAATGTAACACATTGATGAACTCACAAAAACAGATTTCTGTGTGAAGAATTCATACAAACACATTATGCAAACACAAAGCATAATGATTTCACAAGCTAGTGCACTTGTAAGGGCATTTCAGGACATCACATTGGAGAAAAAAAGATATTATTATTATTATAATAATAATAATAATAATAATAATAATAATAATAATAATAATAATAATAATAATAATAATAATAATAATAATAATAATAATTATTATTATTATTATTATTATTATTATTAGTACTAGAAAATACTCTGTCTGTCTCTATGTCTCTGTGGGTAACAAGGGAGACACACAGGCTAGGCTTGCTGTAGGTTGTGTGTGTGGGGGATTGTCAGCCAAGATATACATTACCGTCCTTGGTGGCTAAGGCACTGCGAACACCATGCCAGAGCAGAGAGATCTCCTCGTCTGTGGGAGTGCAATCTAAACAGAGGCCTTTTTCATCATACACCAACCCTCTTCTCCCGCTGCCGCAGCCCTGAGTATCCTGATGAATGGAGCCAGACATGATAGGTACCTCAGAAGAGGGATAGACAGACGAGGGTGGCACTGGCGCGTAGGAAACACTACTATCAGGGATTACGTGCGGCGTGTGAGATGAGGCAAAACCTGGGTCAGAGTTGACCCTGTGCCATTTCTGCTCGGCTAGTTTGGAATTCATGCTAGAGTGATGGGGATTGAGGGAAGTAGTCTTGTTGATGTACGCTGTTGTGTCTCCTTCTGTGGTTTCTCCCCTTGGTGGCGGTCGAGGCAAGATGATTTTCCCCTGGGCCTTGGCTATTTGGCTCACCTCGGTGGCAGATTGTGGTCTCATGACAGTGCCCTTTCGGGCGCGCGATGGAACAGGACCCATTGCGCCTCTGGCAGAGCGCTCTCTCCTAGGGACCTTGGGACTGCCTATCCGGGCGCCGTTACGCGCCACCCTGAGCTCCTCCCCTTGTTCCTGTTGCTTGCCGCCTTGAACTCCGACATCTGCCCAAGCTTGCTTTGTAAAGTGATAACCAGTGGAGGCTGGGAAGGTCAGGCTGGGGCCAGACCTGGAACCCCCTGAGATTGCAGTCAGACTTGGCTGGTGGTCATCTGAGTGGCCTTTTAGCAAATATGGACTGGCGGGTTTACTTTTCATTAGGGTCTGTTTCCAGGCATTTCTTTCTTTATCCTCATCATACTGATTCTCCTCATCAAACCAGCGGAGCTTTTTTTTAACAGCCCTGTCACCGTCTGTGTCCTTGGCTTTCATCCTTGTTAATTCAACGCTGTCTCGAATAGACAACGCCACTTGTTTAGCAAAAAGGAAATTTTCTGAGCTGTACGCAGACTTGCGCTCTCCCTGCGCGTACTTGGACTGCTTTTTAAGAATTCCCTTGACGACTCGAACACCACATAATTTGGAATCACAATGAGATAATCCAGCCAGCTCTTGTATTTCCTCGCCAGGAAACTTGAGGCACCCAGGAATGTCTGACTTGCTATTAGACGAGCACGCCTGATGCTGTAATTCTGTATTCTTAAATCTCTGAGCTTTGGGCTCTGAATTTAGGCCCTTATTGAGGTTGTTCATGGAATCACTAGACTTATTCTTGGATGGTGCATTATTATTTCCTTTGCAGTGTGCAGGACAGTTTCTTCTCTAGGTTGTGTATAGTCATTCCATGAAATATTATGCTTTGAGCGAGCCTCAAAAAGGACATCTTTGCGGTAGTTGTCTTTAGCGGGCAATGATATTTCTACCACTGACTGATGGTTTGCATGTCTGTCATCATGACTACACTGCTGCCTAAAATCTAACTGTTCTTGTTTGGGACAAAATAATTCAAGCGCTCGATTGCCTAATGCAACTTTGTTATTTGTAAGCACTGTGGTTTTGTCATTTGGACTGCTTCCTCGGGAACTCTCCTCAAAGCGCTCTGTGTCTGAGTCAATAGCCTCACAAAGACTTAACAGGCCACAGTAGCCCCGATGGTCCTGTGCTTCCGTTTTAAGAGTTTGATCAGCTGCTATCGATCCTCCTTTGGCTTGAGGAAAGTTGCCCGTCCTCTCATTTGCTTCCTCAAACTCCTCCTGCTTTTTGGGTTGAGTGCCTGCATGCATCTTTCGCTGCTCTAAAGTGTCGCCGCTAAGAAACATCTTTGTTAAGGAAGAAGTGAGATCAGCCGACGGACATGGGTGATTTTGAGTTCTTTGGCTAGACAAAGGCCTCTCAAAGTTGAGCAAATAGGATGAATGAGAACATTGGGGATTAGCAGTGCTGCGGTTGTGGTCCTCACTCTCCAAGCTGTCCAGACTTGACAGACTGTCGGAACGCTGGGGCTGGTACGCGGGGTCCTCCTACAAAAAACACAAAACACAAAAGAGTGATGATGACTTGTGAGAAAATGATACGTGCACAGGATGATTTTTCAAAATATCTAGTGTCAGCCAACACGGCCCAAACAGGTGACATTCCAGCTTATGTGTAAGGGAGACATGGATAGAGTGAGTGAGAGAGAGAGAGTAAGAGGAAGAGAGAGT
This sequence comes from Benthosema glaciale, assembly GCA_900323375.1. Lineage (NCBI taxonomy): Eukaryota > Metazoa > Chordata > Actinopteri > Myctophiformes > Myctophidae > Benthosema > Benthosema glaciale. The sequence goes on from OOFJ01029430.1 coordinate 14,563, forward strand.
GAGCAAGTAAAAATGTGTGTCATAGGTGATGGACCAGTCAGGCCTCTAAAGGGAGCCTTGTTTGCAGTGGGGAATCGGGATGCTCATGCACGTCTTGGCAGGCAGACTCAGGACTAGGATTACACGTTACCTCATGCCTCTATATTCATTTAACCTCAACAGCATATTATAAACTACAGCAACGTATCGTGTCTCTTTTATTGCTGGAACACGCTATCATAAAGGGACCATGTATATAGAGAGAGACTTTTATGTTATAGGTCCTTTAAGTATTTTGCATTCAGTTTGTCACAGGATGTTGTAGGTGGACAACAACGACAAAAACATCTCATTTCATTCAAGTATTTCACCTGTGGGCTGTAGTTATCTTGTTCCCTCTCCTGTTTCGCCTGAACCTCATTGAGAAAATAGGGCTGAGCGTCCTTGATGCTGGACATGCTATGTTCCCGAAGCAGTTTGGCGTAAGCCTCCACCGCGGAGATAGCCCTAAAGTGGCTAGATTTAGACACCATTGGAGGCTTTGGAGATGGAGTACAGCTCCTGGTTACATATTTAGGGAAAACACAACAGAGATATACAACGAATGAAAAGTGGTAAACAAACAACACAACAAAATGCATAATACATACATAAGAATGGAACACGTCATATTCCCTACATGTTGGGTAAGGATTAACGACTAGTTTTCTTACCGGCTCATTGTGGAGCTACTGCACAGGAAGGCAGACTGCTGGCCGTACAAGCTCAAGTTGCTTTGGATGTGGTTAAGTGCCTCTTCGATGTTGGGGCCATTCTTTCTAAAAGCTAAAACACCACAAGGAGAAAAACATCTTGGGTTTGAGCTTCCATGAACCCAAACAGTGTCAAATTCAGAGCACCTTTTTGCTCAACTCTGAGGTGCATATAATAATAATGCTAGGATCCTGATGAGAGTGCATGAATACGAGCACATTACACGCATCCTCCGCTCACTCCACTCCACAAGATATCCCAATACTCCTTCGTACCTCAAGAAATGAGTCTCCCTACAACCCTCAACTCGCAACCTCTGCTCTTCAAACACTAACCTCCTCAAACCAAGACCAACCCGCGCACCATGGACGAATACTGGACAACTCACACAAAACTCACTCAGTTGTCTCGACAACTCACACAAAAGCTCAGGACAACTCACCTCATGGAATTTACATAACATAAATTAAATGAATGCAATAAAGTACATCCATTAAAGGATTTTTGTTTACCATAAATTCTGAACTACTGTCAGTTGTTAAAGCAAGATGAAATTAAATTAATTATTATTTTTTATTACAATCAGCCAAACATTGAAGACCAAGTAGAAAATGCAATAACTGTTAACCTCAAAATATCCAGAATCCTTAATTCTGAGCAAAATGCCAAGACATACTAAGTATATTTATCTCAGACATGCTGAAGCTATATGAACCTGGAATAATATTCCAGGTTACATTAGAAAATCCCCACCCATAGCTGTCCAATTTAAAAACGCATTCACATGGTTGAGTTGTCCTGAGCTTTTGTGTGAGTTGTCTTCTCTTTCCTCGAGACAACTCACACAAGTGAATTTGTGTGAGTTGTCTTGGACAACCGGGTCTTCTTCTCGGTTGCCGCACCGAACTGTTTATGTGATTATATGTGAATTTATTAATGAAGCCCTTCCCAGCCAAAAGTTGTTGACCAACATTATACTGTGTGCAGACATTACATTGCAATTTTCTGCATTATGTAAGATTTATTTGCTTTCCTTTGCTCACTATGGGAGCACCCCAGGCTAATGGTTACACAGAACCTGAGGCTATATGTTAGCTGATGCCTACCACAAAGGGCCTCTGAAAATGTCTTGGGTTACGCTGGGTTAAGAACAAAATACTGCGAACGATAAAAAACAACAACACTTGAATCAACTGTTTTCTCAGTGGTGAATATGTTGCAGTTTAATTTAAACTAAAACTACTTTTCATATCTGAGTCCCTGGAACAGAATCATTTGTAAAAATATAGAATGTTTTCCATTTTTAAGTGTGGAGATACAGTAAGTGTAAGAAAGGTTTAAAATGTTTAATTTAACCTATGCGTGTCCAGTAAAGACTCAACTTTGTATCTTGGATAGCATTTTATGTAGACTTATAGCATTTTATGTAAACATAGCACTATATAGTGTATATGCATAGTTGATGATTATATCGATTTTCCACTGTTATGTTCCTAGCTTACATATGATTCATGATGACTATTTTGTATATGATGTATTGCCATGTTTTTTCTTTTGTTCATGCTTAAATGTAAGTCTGAATTAAGTAAATTGCAGGAATAACCAATTTCTGGGTAAATATATTTAATTGGTTCTCCAGACAATTGGGGAAGGATATTCAGATTGCTGCTTAGCAATATTCGTTTGCTCTGATGAGACCAAAGATAGATCCTTAAGGCAGGTATGGTTGCTGCAAAAACATGTATACTGAAAAAACTGGAAGTCTCCAACTTCTCCATGTTTCAAAAGATGGCTCAACAAGATCCTCTCCATTGCTTAGCTAGAACAAATTCGTCATGACAGACAGAATACACAAGCTAAGTTCCAAAAAATGTGGATGCCATTCCTTGCAGTACTCGACAATACTTGAGTATACGTTCTGTATATCTGGCTGCTATGGTGCAACTGTGCATATTTAATTATTGGACTCATAACTATCCCTGCTCTCTGTTGGTCATCGATCCCACCCATTCGACCCTTGTTTTTGTTTAGTTTTTTTGTGTGTGTGAGTGTGTCTCTTTACTTTTCTGTTATTTGATGTCTTGTACTGTTGCTGTGTCTTGTATTTGACTGTATTTGTCTTGTATTTGAAAAATATAAATAAATAAATAAATAGATAGATAGAGAATACGCACTTAAAAAAAACAGATGGCGAAAATAGAATCCACCCTATGCGCATGGACCCCTTTTTTCCATTTAGACCTGTGGTTTTCAACCAGTGGTCCAGGTGTTCCAGCCGAGTGGTCCCCAGCTAAATGATGGAGAGTTGGTAACCAAATGGACCCTTATAAGATATAACTCTTGAGAGTGTAAAACAAACCAAATAGACCTATAAGGGGTTTGATTTTAAACTCTCAAGAGTTCAATATTATTGTTAAACATCTGCATCACTCAATTTACAAGAAGTCTACACAATTAAGAGAATTGTAGAATAATTGTTATTTTGATCAACGTTTCCCTGTTATGTCTCAAAATCGTATCCAGCAATAACAAAATATTCTGGCTGCATGTCATCAAATGGTAGTCTGTGGTTCAAATGGCGAATAAATAATGAACCTTGATATGGAAATGGTTGAAAACCACTGATATAGACTCATCATAGCTCCATGAAAGTCGAATTGGGTTCTTGACATCAAAATGTTGAACCTTGACTCGACACTCTCTAAGATGGAACACTAACATTGCCTTCTCCTCTGAGAAGGAGGCAGGTGGGCTCTTTGGAAGCGCTCGGTGGCATCCTGGACACGTTGTCTGCGCTGTTGTAGGATGCTCTCTCTCAGCTGCTGTTCGTGGGCATCCCACTGCTCCCGCCTCTCCTCCAGAGCCCTGCGGTGCACATAAGGCTGGGTCAAAGAGAGTAGAGGGGTGTAATCCAGTTGATTACGGGGTTGGATGTAGTGTTTTGTTTTTTTTACCCGAAACCTGAGTCCATTCCTCGAGGTGTGTCATTAATAACTTATGGCAAACAATGATAACATCAGCATGGGCTCAAGATAACCAAGTGGCAGTGATGTTGTTCCGCTGTCCGAAGGCATGTTGCCATCGAGTAATGGACACTTTTCTGGACGGGACACCAACCGTACTTACAAGTGAAGACTCAAATGTTTGGAATCACAAGGCATTCACACTAGGTGAGGTATTGATATGGAGCCTGGATTAAAGGATCCGGATCATTCTATTGTTCAACAAACATTAGTAGTCACTTGCACTTTTTTACCACTGAGCTTATATAGAGCATGCCTGCTTGCTCATTGGAAAATTGTAATCTTCACCATCAGGTCAAAATTTGTAGAAGAGCAGGGAGACTAAATACAACCATAAATTATATTATATGCATGGGCAATTGAAGAGACATTTCACTTTCAAACATGTGTGAGGGCCAAAATAATAAAATAAACACACACACACACACGCATTGCACGCACGCACGCACACACGCACAAACAAAGTCACCAGGACCAAGGAAGGACAGGTGATTTTCCAATGAATCTATCATAGTTAAAATGGAGTTTGAATAAAATTATAAAATGAATATCAAATATCGAAATACCAAGTCAAGCAACTTAAAAACTGTCTTTTATGAAGTGAAACAATTTCAATGTAGCATTCAAAGCGGCATGAACAACAGGGAAGTCTTATACATATTTATATATATTATAAACATTGGGCTGATTCTAAAGAAACGAGAAGTATCAGCTGCCTAAGACAAACACGAAAGAAAATAATGACATCTCTTACATGTTCAGCCACACTTGCATGAGCCTACGTCTCTCTCTCTCTGTCTGTCCCTGCTGCATCGTAAAGCACGTTTAGAAAGACAATTGCTGTGGCACATTATCCTCTGTTGGGCAACAGATTTAGGGGGACATTATCCGCGAGGGATTTGAGCCGCATGCAGCGTGCTGTGCTGCTGCTGGCATTGGCCAGGGCCAATGCCTGTTAGTCATCGCTCTGTCCTGTCCCACTGGGATGAGCAGGATCTATTTACCCAAGGCTGGCCTATAGTGTCTCTCGTCCAACACTGGCTTTATCCTCTCAGACCGGCCCGGGGTCAGGTCAGGGCAGGGCACATCGCAACTTTGGGGCTGTCACGGTCATGAATTTTTTACTTGACAATTAACTGCCATACAAATAGTTGCGATTAACAATTCATAAAATAGAAATTGTATATTATTACCAAAATGCTCCAAATTCGATCATTTTACACTTTCAGTTATTGTTGCTGTCGGGCAGAAACCCTCTTATATCTTCTTATTTTATTTATACTGCATTGACACACAATAGCAGATCTAGGGCTCCATTTCCGTCACTGCTAAACCCCTTATCCCTACTTCTTTGACTTTCTTTTACTATTTTGAAAAACATTTTTGAATAGTTCAAAGGGCCAATCTACATTGACATTGTAGACTTGTAGACTGGCCAGTTTAACTATTCAAGAATGTTCTTCAAAATAGTAAAAAAGGCAAAGAAGTTTAGGGATAATGGGTTTAGCACGTGACGAAAATGGAGCCCATAGTGTTTTTGGCATTGGGAATTAGAACTTTATGAAGGCCTATAATGTTTTTATGTTTTGTAATAAAAAAAAGATATGAAAAATAACATTACTGGCATTTTTATAAATGTTATACTTTAAAACATGGACACTATGATGAGGATTATGACAAAATAATTGCGATTGTCTCAAATAATTACGTTTAGATGATTATGTAATAATTGTGACAACCCTATAAATGACATAACGATGAAACCAACTTTCTGCGGCGTTTCGTCTCCAGAGAGAACTTGCGGCTGCGAGCTCTGCATGTCCTCTGCTCTTCCACCAGGAGTTGCCTCTCATCCTGCTGCTCTCCATCAGCTCCTAATCTGGCATTTCTGAAGGTCAACACTAAGGAGACATGGTTTAAATCATTGGTTCTCAACATTTTCACACAAAGGAGCCCCACAATAGCTTATTTGGCTGCGGACCCTCAAGTGTTTGCGATTTTCCTGTCCCGAGCAACATTAGCGACTTCCTCCTGGGGGATCCCGAGACGGTGCAAGGCCAGAGAGTCGATGTAATCCCTCCATCTGCACCTTGGTCTGCCCCGGGGTCTCCTCCCAGTGGGACGTGCACCGAGGACCTCCCTAGGGAGACGCTCGAGAGGCATCCTAACCAGATGCCCGAACCACCTAAGCTGAAGTCTTAGGTGAAGTCACCTAAGCTCGTACAGCGACTGCAATTTAAAACAAAGCTGGATATATTTATATAACACAAGCACGCACGCATGTACGAGCGTGCGCGCACACACACACACACACACACACACACACACACACACACACACACACACACACACACACACACACACACACACACACACACACACACACAC
>OOFJ01029439.1:0-21160 GCA_900323375.1 Benthosema glaciale
CTGGGAGAGCCCCAGTGCGCACTAAGTTTTAGCTTAGCAGAACAGGACACAGCACAGACACACTCAGTCTCTCTCTCTGTGTAAAGAAACCGACGGTGTGTGTGTGTGTGCGCGTGCATGCTCCATACAAGTTGATGAGTGTTAATGTGCGCATTAACATTTCTATGGCTGAGGATCGAAACGGTGCAACAACAACAACGCAACAATGGAAATCAGCCCAGTATCTATTTAGCATATCCAGCCTCATAGCGTGGTGAAGATTCCTCCCAATCTTCAGTGTTCTTCAGTGACTCCACGCTATGAGGCGGCCACAGGCCTAGTATATGTTATTTTCGGTCATATTCACGTGGCGTCGCGGCACAGTTGGGGATATCAATCGGCACACCTGAGGACCGCGGCACACAGGTTGGGAAACACTGATCTAATGTAATCCTGGGCGCTACACTTCCTCTGCCAACCTGGGGGGCAGTGGACTGAACTCTTGCTTCCTTCTATGCATGAGGAGTCCAAGCTGCGGAGTCCAAGCTTATAGCATGGCACTCTATAACCCTAACCACAACCCTAACCGCAAACATGCTTGCGTTTAGGGTTAGTCGTATGTCAAACATTACTATTACTATCCCTACCCCAAACTCCTAACCTTAACCGCAAGCATGTTGCAACGCTGTTGTTATTAGCGAGTTTAAGATCGCTTGACCATCCGACACCACAGGCAAATAGCTTGGTGCTCGATATATAAAACTCACGGCCGTCGGAGCCCATGCTACGACGGCAGAACACAGCTTTTGGCGTCTTGTTAACGTCGACGACAGGGAAGGTGCATGTACGTGTCACCATGGAAACCAGAGACGCCGGAAGGGGTGGCGCCCCGTCGGTGTTGTCTGTTTTCTTAACTATTTGGGCTTCTGTGGCGACGGCGTCTGAGCACTTCCTACTTCCTCGTCGTGTCCAAGTCGCAGGGAGGGCAATCTTAAACTCCCTAATGTTGCAGTCGCTTCCGTGTGAGCCTCCGTATGACACGTCATGTCATATACTGTAAAGCAAACGCTCCAGGGGAATACTGGGTTTTTCCCAGTATGTGCAATTTTCACATTCTGTCCTATGGTGCTGATTTTCCTGAGTTAAGGGATGATAACATCCGAAGCGGGTGCATATATGAGCTACCAACCTCAGCATTTCTTTTCAGGTCCTCTGCCTCTGCATCAGTGTACACCATATCAAGCACATCCTCATTTCCAGAGTCTTCATCTGAGCACAGCAGCTCTGGTAAAGTGTTGTTGAACTCTGGTGGGCCAGGAGTTGAGAAAGGTGTATATGAACTTTGATGTCTATTTTGGGAGGGTCAGTGTAGAATAGATCACATGAAATCCCACAGAATCATGTTACACAGTACTAAACTCATCTCTAATGATGGTGGGGTTATATTCTATAGTCTATACCTTGCAAACTCAGTTCCGTGGCCCTCTTCAGGTCATCATCCTCTCTCATCTCTTTGGCCTCCTGTAAGAGGGTTGATGGAGACAGGGATTATAGCAAAAGAAAGAAAAAAATGGAAACATGTTTTCTAAACTTCTGCACTTACATGTTCCTGAAGGCTCTGTGCCAGGGCTTGCTGCAGCTCCTGCTCTTCTCTCTCCTGGTCGAAATTGTAGTGCTGCTGGACCCAGTCCAACTCGCCCTGTTGCTGCACGCCGTCTGGAGTCTGGTTCTCCTTGTTCTCGTCCATGGTCAGGTCCAGGGAGGCCAGAACATCTGCAACAAGCAAAGGAAACGATACACACGTCAAGACCATTTTCTCCAGAATCAGCTAAACCGATCTCCATTTGTGCAAGCTTCAGATTTAATTGATGGTGAAGAAATCTCCATTATTGGCCTTGGCTGAAAGCAGCACCTCACAATATTTCATCTCACGTGATTAGCACTGATATCACCGAATGGGGAAAAACGATTTTGCCTGATATTTCAGCTGATATTTTGGCAGATTTTTTTCCTCTCCACAACTGGTACTGTTGAATGGGAGTAGTCCAAAGACAATATACAGATTTGGTGCCAGGGTGGGACATTTGTGCTTTACAACCTGGTACTGCTGAATTGAAGAGACCAGCTTGATTAGTTAGTTATTTTCATTATTATATTACAGGGGGGAAAAAAACACTTTGGGGAACCCGCCCCAGGGTCATGACACATGAGCTTGGTTATTTTCGGGCAATGTTTCCCCTCAAAACAGGAATGCTAAGTTTATGTGCTTGTAGTAATATACTGTACCTGCAGGCTGTTTGCTCTCCGTCTCCAGACCACAGGGATAGTCCAGCTCTTGAGCGTCAGCGTCCCCAAAGCCTGTGTCGGGACTGTTGGTTGGCTCATCCTCCAGAGGTGATTCAGCAGAGATCCCCGCCTCCTGTGCCTCCATTCGACTCATCTCTATCACTGCAGCCAGAATTTCATCATCGTTTAACTCTTGTGGATCCTCTGTCGGCCCCCGCTGAATGAACACACAGAAATTGAATTTGATTTTGTAGAGAAAGGCCCTTGTATACACCTACAAGGACAGGTGCGGAGCCACAAACAAATGTGAATCATGAGAAAAAGAGGTCCTGCACACCGTCTTCACTTATAGAGCAGCAGTTTCTTCAACTGAGTGACAACGTTTTGATGAAGGTCGTTTAGACCAAAATGTTGTCACTCCGCTGAATGAACTCTTTTCTCAAGAAGCAATTGAGAAAATGCAAATGGTAGTGGGCTTATGCCCTTTGCACCAAAAGAAAACTGAACACAGTGTATACAGGGGACCAGGTCAGTTCAGTTGGCACCAGGCAGATACAGATATAATAAACTTCTAATCATCCAATTAGGTACACAGTAACAGTTAGGTACACCCACCTCGTCTTCTGGCCGTTCATCCTCGTCAGGAAGGCAGTCGCTAAGGTGTCGCTTGCGGCTCACATTCGTTTTCCTGTTCAGTTCCTCTTCACTGTCCGAGTCCAGGAAGATGGAAGTACAGCTGGAAGTGGCTATTTTACCACCAGCCCTCCTGAACACACACACACAGTAAAAAAAAGTTAATAATACTAGCCACCATTTAGTTACTAGCATTAGCATACATTTAATCATCCATGTAAATGGTGCAAGCATTTACCGGAGAGGTGCTGAAGATGAATTGACTGACTGGGAGGTCTTGAGTGTTCGGGACCTTGAATAAAAAATGAATTACCGGGTCAGAATCCATGCCATTTTCTTTCCTTTCAGACACCAAACTATTCTATTCCGAGAAGGTAGGTGCGTAGCGATTATTTAGATGTTTATCTGTGTGTGTGTGTGTGTGTGTGTGTAGGTGTGTAGCCTTACAAGGCTGCCTGAGCTCTCCAGCACAGGCTGAGAGGGGGCCGCGTGGCTTCCGTGCAGTGGGATGACAGGGTCAGGTAGCGGGGAATCATCACCTGTTGTCCCAGCTTGCTGTTCGTAGACAGCGAGGCGTTGAAGCTATAACGCTTCAGGTGGAGGATGAGCACCCTGTGGTGGTGGAAGTGTGAGGGAACGATTAAGAACTGGTGAAAAGGGGAGCATTTGGCTTCTATGCAAAAGTCGTGGCGCCATCACTGTATAGAAAATATTTGAATATATACTGACTGTAGCATATTATGAATGTTATGATGGAACAATAAAGCAAAGGATAAAATTCAGGTATGACACGACATATTTCAATTTAAGCGATTATGAGTTCCATTTAGTAGTTGAGCAGACACTGTGAGTCTGGCCTGTACCTGGGAAGTTTGCTGAATTTATGCACCACTGTTGCCGATTTTCCATTGCACTTCTCACATGAGTACTCGATTTCTTCTATCTGTAAAAAGTATGTTTTTATATGAAATTTTAATAACTTTCTGTTAATATGTATGGACATTTAACACTGAGACTTCAGAGACATTCTACACAAAGTTGGTAAATGCAGACTTGCATTTACCAACTACTGATTTATCAGGTATTATACTGATTTATAAGGCATTTTTTCGGCCTCAGGTCCTAATGGGTTAATACAAACTACTGAGGGGGAAAAAATTAAATAAATAGGCATCATATCCTTGTTACGGGTTCAAGCCTCACCCTGAAGAAGAGGTCCAGAGAGTCCTGGATGGAACGCAGCGGGAGGGTTTTCTTTCTGCGCGGCAGATCGATGGAGAGGTCATTGAACTGCTCCCTCTTGATCACCACCTCCCCACAGCTGCAGCACACACAAGCAGATAAGAAAATAAATGTATTAAGAGTTAACACACAAAAAAAAAAAAAAGTATTTTGCACACAGATGGCAATTCGAAAGAGGCAACAGGTCTCACCATTTGCAGGCGATGGTGTGCTGCACCTCGAACTCCATGTTGACCACCACAGGGCAGGTGTAGATGCGGGAGGTGTCAGCGTCCTCGCTGGGCTCCGCCTTAGCGACCGGTGATGTTGCTGCTGTCTGAAGGGCATCATCCCACCCTGCAGACAACGACGACGCCGCTTCATTTCTCCAGCTCTTGTTCATCTTCTCCACGTCCTCCTTCAGCTGGTCCAGACACTGGCTCAGAAACTCATGGGCATCCTGGGAAGACACACATTCAATAAAAAGACTAAACAACCATTGAAATAAAAAGCAAGAATTGCAGAGAACAATCTCAAACTTTGCCCAGGCAAAGTTCAGACCCACTGTTTGGGATGCAGAGATGTTACATTTGCATGTATCCCGAGATGTTACTGTTCTCACATTTTGCATGTATCCAGAGATGTTACTGTTCTTACATTTTGCATGTATCCAGAGAAGCGCTCGGCCGTGGCAGAGATGGCACTCTTCACCTTCCTCAGGAGGTCCTTCTTCGTCTCTGGACAGCCCACATCCTTCTTTGCCATGAGATGGGCAAAACGCCTAGAAGGATCAAACAAACCAAACTGAAGTCACACTGCTTCTTGAAACCTAGATTTCACTAACGGCTTTTTATGGACTGTGTGTCAGTGTCTACTGAAGGATTTAAGCGAGAGATAAATAAATGTCTCTCCCCGTCTCTCGCTCACCCTTTCCTGTCACTCTTCACTTGTATCTATCGATAAAGGCCAAAAAAATAAAAATAAAAAATCAATGTTGCCCAAAAATAAGTGTATTATGCTTATTGCTTAAAGATGGAGTTCCGTACTTTTGTGCTTATGGCATTACCATTACTCTAATAGACCTCCAGGTGTGGTTAGAATATTGAATGTCTTTTGTATATTTTTTGTTTCTTCCTGAAAGCCTTTTCGTCAAAAGTCCCAAGCGAAATACACCACGTTCATGGCATCACAATATCATCCCCTCCTCCTTTATCATACAACAGCAGCAGCTGTGGGTGCGCTGTTTCAGTTCAGGTGGATCACCATCCACCTAAAAACCAGGCATAATGAACTGGTGGGTGTGGTCACAAAAAAAAAAACATTTTAACACTTTCCGTACACTTCTGTGCATAAATCATAGTACCTGATGATCATGTTTTAGGAGGGGGGGGGGGTCACAGAATTCCATCTTTACACTGTTTTGAACCTATGAACCTTTTCAGGACTGTCACATCACATTTTACTTCTTTTCTGGGGCCTAGAAACATGGTCTACACGAGTGTGGCCTTTGACGTTTTCGTAGCTGGCACAACTGCAGATCCCTGGTGAAAATACCCCACAATATTACACACATCGAGTCAATGAGCTACTGGCATTTTATACAAGCAAAGCATAAATCCAGTTGTGTCATGGTACCTGAGCAGTGCGTTGATGGGCACCTTCTTCCAGGGGATACCTTGTCTTAACATATCATTATTGAAGGAGGGGAGGCTGAACAGAGACTGCAGGATGGCGTTCATGTAGCATGTGTTACCAAGGTTGGAGAACCTACAGCAAGGTGAGTGGGGAGGATTAGACAACAGTGATTTTCCATCATGTTCACAGCCTGTTGAGCAGCCCCCAGAACACCACTGTAACCATCGGCTATCATTAGCTCACGCGGTTTACCTTTCGCCAGAAACGTTTACATGTCGGGAGCGATGCGAGACAAAGTCACAAATGACATCCGAACATGTTTGTACCTAGCAGTTAAAGTCCCATAGCTGGGGGGTACGATCATATTCGTACTTTGCAGAGAAGAATTAAACTGTTCACATGGCACTCATACATAAATCACATTTTGTGTGTGTGTGTGTGTGTGTGTGTGTGTGTGTATCTTTGACAATGAGGGGGGGAAGAAATCATGTCCGGGTGTCTATAGAGAACGCAACAAATCCGGATTGGCCAAGCTATGGAAACCTTCTCCGATGATGTACTCACCCTTGCAGAGGGGGCTGGGGCTGAGCCAGGGTCGATGGTCGTTGCTTGTTCCAGCCACCGTATTCCAAGGATGGGCGCAATTTCTTGTATGGTGTGGAGTGGATGGGCTGCGCGTGGCTTCTCTTGGCTCCAGGATACTGGATGGCACTGGATGGCCTGAAGGTCAAAAAACAGAGTGGACATGCAGATGAGTAATTGTTACCATGAATGTTTTTTATTTTCTTACATATTATAGACACAAGGACAAAGAAAACTACAGACAAGACGTACATATAAGATACTGACAACAGTCAACAGTTACCATGAATGTTAACTGTTTAACTGAAACGTCCTGTCATGTAATGTTTGAGTTTCAAATATTTTCTTACAGCTTTGCAGTTTACGGTTCAAATATTGCCGTGCCATCATTGACTTGTCCCAAGAAATGTGTGTAAAATCTGCAAATGTCTCTGGAGAAAAAGAAATCTGGTTCTAAAACTCACAAAATGGTAAACAGTGCATTTATATAGCACCTTTATCCAAAGCCAAATATTGGTGCTGATAAAAACCCTATTCGGACACAAGATCAGGCTTTGATCGCAGAGGATTTGCTCGCTTTGCGAGAATATCTAGCAGGTTTTATATTTGACTCTCTCCCCGACTGGACATCATACAGTATGAACAGGGTTGCAACTGCACCCCGAGAAGGTCCATATTACAACCAATGAGAGCACAGGACAGCTGTGAGTGTCTCCATCGATAGATGATAATATATAACCTTTATTCCGTGGGTAGAATTTAGGTGTCATCATACATGATTGTAGCTATATTAGCCTAATATTGCTGTTAAATAGTCTATAAAACTAACGCATCTCACTTGAATAATGTTGATAAAACAGTGTTGGTATCTACGCTGCAGAACAAATATTTGACCACATGTGCTGTGTGTCTGTGTGTAAGCGCACGCACATACAGAGAGACACAGAGAGAGACACAGATAATTATTTAATCAAAATCAAGATTCTGCGTCCTGTCTGCTCTACATTTCATTATATTCTGTGTGCTCGGGCTTGGTAGCACATGGTCCTGCAAGTATGTGAAACATCAAAATGAATTGAAATAAAAAAACAAATGGATCGCATCTTGGTGCTCTTGCAGTGTGTGCCATCCCGCCACTCTACCGGCCACTCTACCCCTGAGCCACTGCCGCTCCTCAACAACTACAACAATTACATACAGCCAGGGAGTATATTACTTCATTGCAAATTTGCAACAAACCCAGCACTGTTGAAGTGTCGTATACAAATCTTACCTGTCTGCAAAAGAGCTGTAGTCTCTGTCTTTAGTTACTGATCGGCTACCATAAAATGATGTGGGCTGGAGAGGGGTGGAGGTCAGTGGAGCTAATGGTCAAGACACAAAGGAAGGAATGAAGTGTCACAATAAACTAAATTCAATTAACAGCTCAATTACTGCCATTAAAGTTTCTGTAATAGAAAAAGGCAATTAGATCATTATGTTGGTACCTGAGCTACGGTTCTCCTCCACTTGTTTCAGTTTCTCTTTGCAGCTTAACAGGAACTTCTGGGATGGGTCTGACGTTGCCTTATTATTGCTGAGGGTAAAAGATAACTTTGTGATACTGTGAATGATTTACCATAATTGTGTGATATACACCAGTAAAATCTTACCAAAAGAACACACAGCAATCTACATAGCACATGCTGACAATTTGTACTTCACACTTCAGCTCTGGTCAGTTTTTGAGTCGAGCATATGCAGGTGTTTTTAATTATGACATTTATGCTTTACCTTGACGAGTCATTTTCCTTGGCATCCTCATTCGGGTCACTGTCAGAGGTCAGCAATCTCTTCCTCTTCTGACTCCTTAAAAAATAAACATACAGCATATGTAATGAAGCCACTGACTGTTTGCCGCACCGTGGCATGCATGTTTATTTGCAATTACATTAATTTCTACATTGGTAGACTAGCTAAATTGCATTGATCCAATAAAAAACTAAAATATTAAAGTGTGTGTGTGTTCGTGCGTGGGGGTTATCTGACAATATAAATGAGTAAAAGTAACCTGTTTTCCGAGAGGCCTGTGCGGCTCGGAGTTGAGGTTGCTCGGCTGGGGCTGCCCAAGGGCTTCCGCGGTGTGGTTTCTTCCCTGCCGTCCACACTCTGCCGCCTTGGGGTGGTCTGATAGAAAGGTTTTAATTTTACAAGTAGGAAGAAATAGCTAAATCCACTATAAGCACAAATGTGGAATCGGTGACCTTTCCGATACTACTATTCCCAAACATATATACCTGTCTTTCTCCAGATGGACTCGTCTCATTTTTGACAGGCCGGGTTCCCAGTACAAAGCTTGCGCTGCCATGTGACATTTTTAAAACTGCAAATAAATAAAATAAAAGGTAAAAAAAAAAACAGATTAGACATTTGCACATACGAATGTCAAGAGAACCGTGTGGGCAATAATTTGATCCTCCTTGTGGATCACTGCAGTATGTAGGTGTTGTTCCCTACCTTGTTTTCCTTGCTTCACCTTCTCCAAGTATTCTTTGGTCTTCTTGGTGAAAGCAGGGGGCATTTTATCCAGGGAGATACTAACGCCGTCCTTTAAAGAAAGCTGGATTCGGTTCTGGTTCTGGGAAATGCTCTTCACATTCTGGTAGAGCTGGGAAAAAAGTAAACAATTATGACAGATGCCGGCTGAATGTCACTGTTGTGCTTGCTAATGGCATGTCTACAAGCAAATAATTAAAATGTGTTACGGCTTGTTTTCATTGTCTGCCTTTGTTCCGTTTGTCAAATCACGTTGTGACACATTTGATTTTTTTATTATACCTGCATGCATGTGTACACACACACACACACACACTATACAATGACACATTCAACATAAAACTTATTCTAGGGGGGAACATTCGGCCAAAACAGCAGATGTATAACCTCACATGTCGTGTTACAGGCTTTTGACTACATGCAGAGCCCTGGGGGACAGACCCCCGTCAACTTAGTGTGTGTGTGTGTGTGTGTGTGTGTGTGTGTGTGTGTGTGCGCGTGCGTGCGTGCGTGCGTGTGTGCGCACACACACACACAGGTGTATATATAGTTTAAGTTAGTTGATAAGGACAATAATGTTGTAAATTAAATATACATACCTGGAAAGTTTTACCACCACCACAGTTTAATTTGACGCACATGTTGATTTTGCTGTCTTTCTCAATTATTTCAAAGCTCCCTTCTCTCCACCTGCAGACACCTCCTACGCCTAAGCCGTTGAAGCGTATGTTGACATTAGGTCCGCTGGAAAGCTTGGGCATGGCCATGGCTTGCTGTCTGGGTGGCACACTCTGAGGCTGATCCAACAGTTCCTAAAACACATAGAAAACAAAGATACATGAATAAAAGCCATGTTTGCAAGTTATTGTCAAAGTGACATCAATCTTATGCTGTTTTGAGCTTGCACGCAGCACACCTTGTATGTAGATGGTCAACCGTCACCAACAAATGCTGGATGAAAATGTAGTTCACTCAATGATGGTCATTGTCCAGAGACAGACTTTTTTGTACAATGACAATTACCCCAGTGTTTAAATAGCATTCTTACCACTACAACAAATCCATTCCATGATAGTGTTATTATGGGCCGTCCACAGCACCAACTAAAAATATGTTGTTCACCACTGTAGTAGTTCATTGTGGTGTGGACTAAAACTCTAAATACTTCCTTAAAGTCAACAAAGTCCACACTAACACCACCAGAGGGAGTTCAACAAACCACATGCAAGCCAGATTTGACCCAAACAAGGGATTAAATTAATTTCACTGCTGGACCTATGCCACCCAGTAAAATGTGGAACCCCCTCCAACAATGTGAATCCCTCCCTTGACTTCTTCAAAACCGCTCTCAAAGTGCACCTACAGGCGGCTGCAATTTGAAACTGGCCCCTGTAAATGAAGTCTGAGCTTCCCCTCCACCTCCCCATACTGTACATGTTTTTCCCTTTTTATGATGACAATTTCCTGATTTCATAGTTATAGTACAGTACTTGGTGTGTGCACGACTCATTATCATCACTGTCTTTTACTCTCAGTCGACTCTCGACTCTCAGAATATCGTTGACGTGAAGCCGCCAGCAAGAAAATCTAACCTACATTTCTCAGAAATAATTATATCTAATGTTACCAATCAATGGACAAAACGGGTAACATGAAAACATGAAATGCCTATTCCTAGCGGCCATCTAGGTTAAAAGTTGCACAGTAACAGCTATGGCGATAAACCCTCAGGTACAAACTACAGTGTGGAAGACTAAAGCTCAAAGTCAATGCAAACTCAAAACAAAAAAACAACAGCTGCACGTTGAACACACAACAACCCCTCAAATCCGACAAAACCTAAATGATAATGCTTCCCGATGTACCGGTAGGTAGATGTTAGCTGGCTAAACATCTTAATACATAATGGTAACACTTTGTCACAATGTTATGTTGAGCAGTAGCAGCATCACAGCCTGTGGTGGTGTTGCCGTTAGCCGCAGCTAGCATGCATGACTTATGTGTAAAGCTAACAGTCACACACACACGACACGGTTCCATTGGGCTAACGTTAGCTATACACAGTTACACACTGTCAATTAAATGAGAGCTTAAATGTATTTAGCGGTTGTTTAATTATTGTCGAATGGGCAGCTCGCAGAGACGTATAAACGGAGGTACGGCGTATTTGGAGGCAGCCAAAGAGAAACGAGCTAACGGCGGTGAATGGATGGATGGATGGGGTAAAACAAACGGGCCACCATTAGCGCCGGACTAGCATGAAGGCTAAGCTAACGGGGCTAATTGTGCGGCTGGTTGTCGTGCGGTTGAAAACAGTGTCCCAACAACACTACATCTCCGCGGCGTCACGCGCCGTGTCTTACCCGTCGTGCTACTTGCTTTGCTCCTCCGGGAAAACTTTATAAAATCGCTGTAATAATTCCGATTTCCCGAGTTTTCGTCGGACGACAGAAAGTTGGGTTTTGTTGCCGGCATTCATTCACCTGCCTTCCTCCTCCTGATGTGGTGATGGTGTTGTTGACAGAAGAGCGCGAGCAGCGGTCCACACACACATCACACGTACCATACACACACACGACGCTTCGCAGCGCTGCGCGATGATGGCGGGAATGGATTTTTACTGCGGAAATGACGTCGACTCTAGTCTCGCGGCGCTTGAAGACTGTTTCGTTTTATTAGTAGTATTGCATTGTCTTTCTGTTTGTTTGTTTGTTTGCCTGTCCCGTTTGTTTTTTCTGTTCTGTGTGTGCTGTGTTTTTCTACCTGTATGTAATATATTTCTCAATTAAAAAAATGAGAACACACACACACACACACACACACACACACACACACACAGTGACACACTGCAGATTATGTACAAATATAATTATGCAAATCAAACAAGCAATCATAACAGGTTGCTGATCGCATCGTATTTACATTTTTGTGTGTAATTTTTCCACCAGACCGGACCTCTGAGCAGTGAGCCCATGGATACATACTGCGGAAATAGCTGATCTACAAGCCCACCGCGCGTCGCGGATGCAGCGCATGGGGAGCGTGTAGATCGGCTATTTTCTTCACTGTTATCCCATAACCGGGAAGGCCGGGCCGCTGTGATTGGTTGAGCAGACAATAAACCAGCAAATGACAGTGCGAATGCGCGAGTATATCCCTACGACGCATGGGATAATTTACGTGACGGTATCCTCTGCTGGGTTGTTTCTTTCTTTCTTTGCTAATATGAACAAAACAAAAAGTCGTGACTGCGTTATTTAAGCTAGGTTATTATATCTCAATGATTTAATTACAAAAACAAGACATTTATGTAACAAGCTGGGGGGAAATATATGGTGTCTAAAATGTCTTCTTTGTTGATTTAGACGCGCGCGTTTCTGTTAGCATTGTGTGTTGTTGGGCTTAGCAAGCAGCTAACGTTAGCCATAGTTATTAGCTCTGGCGTGTGTCTGTTGCAGTCAATCAGTTTTTTACTGTAACGTAAACACCTTAAAAAAAGAGTGAGGTGTAAAGCTGTGTTGCTGTTCGGGCAGACCTTTTACAATAGGGTCTCAACAACCTCCGGGGGACCATATCCAGGCGCTGCACAGAATGCTGGCTACAGGAGCAGTGAGTGGAAACTGAGCTAAATAAACGGTCTCACATGTTTCTGTATTATTATGATGATGATGGGTATAATATAATACTCGTGGTTCAAAAATAATCACATGCCACAACGTGTTTTGTTTTCGTGTACAGGCTGTAACCACAGCCCTGGCCCAGGTGGACAGAGAGAAGATCTACCAATGGATCAATGAGTTGTCTAGCCCAGAGACCAGAGAGAATGCCCTGCTGGAGCTCAGCAAGAAGCGGGAGTCTGTGCCAGACCTGGCACCCATGCTCTGGCACTCCTGTGGTACCATTGCTGCTCTCTTACAGGTACGGACGGACCTGTGTCTGTGTCCCCAATCCATCAGGTATAGGTTATATGTAAAAGGTGGTGTGTCACAAAGACAAAAAGCATGCACATTCTATCCTGCAAGGCTGGATAAAATAAAAATAAAATTAACATGAAATGACAATAAAATTCGCCCCCACCAGAATGCTGCTCCTCTTGTGGGTATTAAGGTTTCATGCCTCACGTTGGCAATAAGCATACTCACAAGGGGACCAGCATTCTGGTGTGCAGATTTAGTTATTTCATAAGTTATATTTAAAACGACAAATAATGGTGTGAAAAGTTGTGGAATTTTAGTTGGCCCCCACTGAATTCCTTGTCATCCTCGGGGACACTCGGCAGACAGGGTTCATGACTGTACACTGACAGAGTTTAATGGACAAATTGAAATTGTTTATTTTCAAATACCTGGCTGGGAGTAATGTTAGTCTAGTAAGTCTACTGTACATACAGTGGGGATCATATGAGACACAGTATCACGTAGGTCATATCTGACAAACCTAATATCTCCATATTTTTTAACCTTAATGGCTATAGGTTAGGGATTTGCAATTAGAAGCTGTAAGTTGTTAATTACCATACGTATATCTTTTAAAGATAATTTTTGTTTCTCGTTTCTTTAGGAAATAGTGAACATTTATCCATCGATAAACCCTCCCACACTGACCGCTCACCAATCAAACAGAGTCTGCAATGCCTTGGCACTTCTTCAGTGTGTGGCCTCACACCCTGAAACCAGGTACAGAATCATTTGTAATGATGGGGAGATTTGGGACCATGGAACATTGTTTAGTAGTTTTGTTTCTTTAAGTGCTGTATGTTTTGTGGGGATTATTATTATTTATATATATATATATATATTGAGAGGCTCTAGATTCAGCTATAGTGGAGATTTTTGTCCTAACAAACATTAAATGCCATTGACAATGAATGGAGAATTCAGTATATCGTCTATTTTCAAATGTTATTGGTACCACAATGTCATTCACACTGCATGTATTCTTCACATAGTTTGTCTGCTTATAATGTTTGCCCAGAAATGTTCACATTCTGTGTCATTTGCCATGTCTGTCTGGATAAAGCATTAGGTGCAGTGAATGGGTGAATGTAATGCACTATGTAAAGCCCCTTGGATAAAGGCGCTATATAAATTTACCATGTATGGTTAAAATATAAACGTGAGGACATCCAAGTGTTGTGCATTTGTGACCAGGTATTCCTCCCAGAAATATTTCCTCCGGCTTGTCCAGGCACATGAATTTAATTGAACTGTTCGGCTGTGGGAACTTGAAAGCAGCAAGTGAACATGTACTTTAATTGTCACTACACTAGGAATCTGGGAGGCACAACAAACCTATGTACTGTGCGTTATGCCCTATTACTGCTACAGTATAGAGCGATGTAGTCCCGCCCCCAACGAGTGGCCCCGAAGAGAATATCCCATTAATTTTTCCCATAGACGTTTCAGAAAGTATTTATTTAAAGCCAACTCGGCTCCTGAAAAATCATGACGATAAACAAAAACAATAGACCTTGCAGTAAGCCCCTCCCCAAACTGCTATGGTCCAATCACAGCTAAGCATAACATGTGATGGACAAGCCTCTCCACCAATAGTTTTCCTATATTATAAAACATTGTTTTAAAAAATAAATGTCACACGCATATCTTTGAAGTGCATATGGCAGGCCTTGTTGACAGATTTGGAAGAGATTTTGAACGTTTGGTCCCAAAAATGAACCAGTATTTAATGGGTAATGTCCATGATATTGTAACGAATGAGCCCGGCTGGAAAGTGTCCTACCCATGGTAGGACACTGGGGAGAGGGCGGGGCTTACTGCAAGGTCTATTAGGCCTAACAAATAATTAGAAGAAAAAAACTCTGTTTGTCTTCTTTCTAATTATTTGTCTGAAAAAAAAAAAGTTTATTGTCATGATTTGTCACCATCTGAGACTTACAGGTCTTTAAATAAATACTTTTTGAAACTTCTATGGGAAAAATGTATTCGGAAAATCTCTTCCGGGCCGCTCGCCATCATGAAAGGGGGCGGGACTGCACCGCTCTATTGCTCATGATGAAAAGATGAATTTGGGGACCCCATGTATATCATAGGATGAGCATGATGGTCTACTCTAAACCCTCCCCTATGGGGTTGGTGTGAAAGTGATCACAGTAGATAAGGGAATTGGAAGCAGTTAAGTGAAAAAAGGGGAAACACAAAAAGAAATGTGAATGAGGTATTTGTGATATCTTGTTCAAATTAATACATACTGTACGTCTTTTCCCTAGGTCGGCGTTTCTTGCTGCTCACATTCCACTTTTCCTTTACCCCTTCCTGCACACAGTGAGCAAGACAAGACCATTTGAGTACCTGCGCCTCACCAGCCTTGGTGTCATAGGTAAATAATTCTGTTCCATAAAACTAGAGTAGCATTAGTACAGTATATTGAAAATAGAATTTAGGGAAGTTCTTTGGATGCAAAAATTGAATATATTAATTATAGCTATAAAAAAAACAAAGACTTCTGAAATGTCACTTGAGAAGCCAGTAATGCCATTCTGATATTGTGAGGACTTTATAGCTTTTATAGATATTTCTCTCTCATATTTGTGACGCTTTTGAGGCCTGTTTGGAAGCCCTCTGATTTTGCCCACTGTTTTTTGTGGTTAATAATATAATACTCCCATTTTCTCAGAGTACTGTACTGAATAAGAATAATAATACACAAAGCTTTGTACGTGTGTGCATTCTTATTTATTTAGAAAAAATACATTGTGGGTTAAAAACCTTTTAACTCAGTCACTCATTTAGTAGTTTAGAGTGACAAAGTTGTAATTTCTTTCTTGGAAAAAAGGTGCACTGGTTAAAACCGATGAACAAGAAGTGATTAACTTCCTCCTCACCACTGAAATCATCCCACTTTGTCTACGCATCATGGAGTCAGGCAGCGAACTCTCCAAAACAGTAAGTGTCTATTACAGATGTTTATTAGGATCCCCATTAGCTGGTGCATAACAACCGCTAATCTTCCTGGGCTCCACACAATATAAAAACGTGACATTCGACAAGACATTACAGGGCAATAATATAAAATGGACAAAGTCAATGTTCCTTCAAACGATGCCTTTAATATCATCCATGATATACAACTTCTGATTCTCCATTTCCTTGGAAAGAGAGAAAAAAAGATCATTTAGTTTGTCATTTTGTACACTAGCAAAGACAACAACTAAACTATTTATTTATTTCCATTTACATTCTATAACCCTTTTGCCTTTACTGTTGTGTAACTGATGAACATTTCCCTACAGGTTGCTACCTTCATACTGCAAAAGATCCTGTTGGATGACACAGGGCTGGCCTACATATGTCAGACATATGAGCGCTTCTCCCATGTGGCAATGATCCTTGTAAGTAGGCCTGTTGAATATTACATAATCGCATGACTGCAGTTATTTGATCTAATGGCAATTTATTTATTTGCATAATCATTTGAATATTTTCCATTAATCTTTATATATATCGCTGGATGAAGTTGGCAGAAATGTCATACTTTGTCATTTTCCATACCCTTGACAATCTTAATTTTTTGGACATTCGCCAACTGCGTTTACCTGCGGCAACCGCGGTTAAATCCGCCATCCGCAGGTCTCTAGTACCTACTGTATGTTTGATGTGTTGGTTATTTTCTTTCTCCATGTCTTTACAGGGGAAAATGGTGCTTCAGCTTTCCAAAGAGCCATCTGCACGTTTGTTAAAGCACGTTGTGCGCTGCTACCTCCGCCTCTCAGATAATCTCAGGTAGAACAGTTACTCATGCTCAATTTGCTCATCTGATTTGAAGTGGTGTTCTGGTACCACTAGGAGGCAGCCATTCGTGCAGTCACCTGTTAGTTTTGTCACCAGACCAGTGTACAATATTCCTGCTGTCCTGCCATCACTGCTCTAAACTGGTTTCCCTCTGAACCGTTTATTACAATTTCACAGGGGGCTCCGTTCTTGTTTGATTAATCTCCATCTTTTTAATTAATCTCCGTTCTGGGTCAACTACGGTACTTTTATACAGGACGGAGAGCTCTGTCCCTGAGGATTAAAGTATTAATGGATACATTGTATTCATGATTCATATTATTCTACGAATTTGTCCTAGAGCTGTAACATTGGTGCAGAATGTTTTGATACAAACCATAATATATGAGACACAGACTATACACACTACATACAAAATTGTAATTCAAAACTGACTAGTGTCTACTATGTTCAGCATACTCAGAAAAAGTACATACTATTGAAATGTGTTACACTTTCATCTCTGGACGCATTGACACGCATTGTTATGTCTTTCTTTCTTGGACAGAGCCAGAGAAGCCTTGCGCCAGTGTTTGCCAGACCAGCTGAAGGACAGTACATTTGCCCAGGTACTAAAGGACGACACTACCACCAAGCGCTGGCTGGCCCAGCTGGTAAAGAACCTTCAAGAAGGCCAGGTCACAGACGCCCGTGGCATCCCTCTAGCCACACAATGATGATGTGGATGAATGTGCATGTTGACAATGCACAAAGACATGTTACCCATACACATACCCTAAATGACCAAAGGTCAATGGGTGGACACCTTTTGTAATGAGTGTTTCTAAGGGGGTGATTACAGGTAGAGACGCTTCAAATATGCCTTAGCAAAACCGTTCAGAGCAAGACATGGCTGTGCGTCTATGGAGTGGGCCTGCATTCATAACCAAGCAAATATGATCAATGAAAATGGATTCAAGTAGACATTTAGGTCTCGAGTCTAATATCCTTTATGCATTTTCCTACCATTCCTGCTGTATCTATCGGCATCAAAACAGGAAGGACTGTTGCAAATTGGCATATTATTTTAAAAGAGCGGAGCGCCATGTCGGGCACCATGGACCATAAGAAAATGGTTTTGCTTGCAACGCGTTTCTAGCAAAGTGTCTCCGTGTAATCACCCCTAATTAGTGACATTATTATATAGCTACACAAAGCTGAAGTGAAAAGGCATTGCAGAGGCAGATTGATTGGTGAAACTAGTTTTGGCTTTGTTTAGATAGAGACTGAACAGACAAACAGAAAAAAAAGTGTGTGTGACGGACTGGGCATGAAGCAATGAGCCTTGGGTTGGATTTGAACTCGGGCCAGTTGCGTAAAGGGCTAGCTCTATTTATGCGGTATGCGCTCTTAACAGGACGTGATCACCGTGGTACCCCTACAATGACATTCTCGACAATGGTGTGCTTGCATTTCTTTTTTATTTCCCCCTCCTCCCCCCAATTTAGTTGTTATGCCAATTCAAGGATTGACATCCCGTTTCCTTCCTGAAACGGGAACGGGCTTTCCGCAAACTGGCACGAATTTGTAAGCGCAAAATATTGTCTACAATGTCATTGTAGCTATTGTATTAGATTTGTATTTGCTGGGGAAAAAGGCAACTTGTTAATAAAAACAATATTATAAACCAATAATTAGAAACACTAATTGTAAGTGGTGTAAACTGACCTTTGGTTTTATATATTGGTGCTGTCGTGTGGAAACCTTGTATGTCCAAAACTGCTACTTTTCAGAAGATGGGGAGCGGGGGAGGAACCTGTGTTCTAGTTGAGCCAATGTACTTTTATTTAATCTCAAGCTCTTGTTAATACTTGAATTGGTTCAATATTTATAAAACCTACAGACACACCTCAAAAGAAAACAAAACAAAAATGTATATGCACTACCTTTGTGTGACACAATAGTATAAGGAAGTAGGACATTAATTTTGGGGGGGAATGGAGATACAAGGTTTCTGAAACGGTACCCCACAGTGTTTTCTCCCCAGTTTCTCACGCGCATTGTGAACCAAACGGTCACTGGGTGTGGCATGCTGCTCACTCTCTCTCTCTCACACACACACACACACACACACACCACAATAGTGGCAGAGTGACATAATGAGAGTCTCAGACTGTATAATTTACATTGTGATTATGTCAGTCTCCATGTGGCATAAACCTTAGAACGATGCTCTCATAGAGACATTAACAGGACTCTTGACTGACTTGGGCTCAAGCAAGGAACCATGGTTGTGCAGAAAACTTAAAGACAATGGAGGTGTACACAAATATGCAGTTGTATAAAAGGTTCATATATGCTTTTGGACAGCTGTATTTCTTTTTATACCACATTTTCTGCCAATAATTCTGCTCTCGAAATAAGAATCAAAATAAAAAAATATTTTTCTTTCAAATTCCAAGATGTACATTTCTTATGTTTAATCACTTCTGTGGCTGTAAAGTGAATGCAAACTATTTTACTGTATTTGATCATTTGAGTATGCTGACACCATGCCTCACATATTCTCACAATCACCAATGGACTACATTCAACGATCGGTTTGCTTCAACCGGTACATTAGTCGGTAAGGTTCCATTATCTCCATGAACAAATGCCAGGATCAAAGGAAGATTCACTACCAAACCCTGCATTTGTGAGCAAAATGGATCCTCAGATGAGCTGTGCTTAAGTGTGTATATTGCTTTTTGTCGGCTTTCCTGACAGGAAAGTGCAATCTAATGTAATTACGAAGTTGAACCAGTGAACCTTTCAAGAGTACATTAGGATGGTTCACAATATTGTATGCAATCAATAGGGAAAGCACTGATGTTATTCAAAGTTGTGAGCTTATTTCTTTGTAAATTTATGGTACACACTTCACAAACTAGGGAAGAAGCTAGTCAGGATTGGCTATGTATGAGCAGACATGACATTGATTATGGCCATCTTTCCTTATAATGGTGACGCAAATAGGCAATCCGGTACACAGGTACAGGTTCCCTTGAGATTCTAACTCCCTTTTCTATGGAAGATCTTGACAGTAACTGATGTGTCATCAAACTGTAATACTTTCCTACATACTAAACTAAATGCATTGTCAGGGACCACATGCAATATCTTCACAGACCATCAGTGGTCCACGGACCACCAGTTGAAAACCCATGTATTATCACATTAAGTTTTTATTTATGGAGCCTTATTCTTTCACTGATGCTTTTCATTTTCCAAAAAAAAATATTACAAATAAATGAAATAATAATGTTCTAGAATGTTTAGGAACATATTGATTACCTTACTTAATTTTGACCTGTCCACTTATACAGTGATGAAAATGAACATGAACAATAATGAACCTGCACCCTGCAGGTCCGGGCACATCCTTTGCAACTCCTAGATTTACACCACTGATGTGTGTGCTCAATGTACTAAGCTGCATTTCATACTTATCAGGTTAAACTGACAGTTTAACTTGTCAGGTTAAACTGTCAAGACATTACTCTGGGAACATGCATAATGTATCAATTAATGTATATGAACTAGCCAGTTCTCAAATTGAAAATGAACATCAATAACTATATTGCTTCTTTTTGATAAATATTAAACTGTTTGACTCTTGTTGTACTGTACTGACTTGTTTTTGAGGGGCACTAGCCCCTTCCATGTCCAGTTTTGAGGGTTTGTGTAAACACAAACATTGTCCTATAACTCAAACATTGAATGCTATTGGCAATGAATGGCCAGTTTTGAGTGTTTGTGCAAACACGGACATTGAATGCCATTGACAATGAATGGCCATTTTTGAGTGTTTAACATTGTGTAAAAACAAGGCAAAAGTGAGGACGCAAATTGTGATTGGCTGGAATTAGATGATGTATGATGATAAGAGTCTTAATGTAGATAAACACACTGTGCTATATATCCTCAGATATCCAACCAGACATGTATATTGTTCTTCATTTCATAGAGGCAGAAACTAAATTGACACAGAATGGTATCCTAGTGTCAAGCAGCATAACATATAATGGCAGACGATGATTGATTTTCTTTTCACTTATTTTCCTTGGGTACAAATGTTTTTTGTATGCCTTTTTTATTCAGATCATATAAAATATGCATCATGAGAAGTATAGACAGTTTACAATGTGCAAATCGCCTCCTTCCAACCCCGCTAGAAATACTATACACATGTATACACATGTAATAAGACCTCATATAATATGACAACTGTATATCAACGTAGCACAGACAAAACAAAAATAAAACCAATACACACATATACAGTAGTAGTATGAGTGCAGTCCCGTCTTGTGTAATCTGGTCAAATACATAATACACAGAGATTCTGCTTGAGGCACTGCCCTTCGAGCAACCAAGGGAGTGTGGAGAATCCAGTTGGATCAGAGCAGAGAGGCGGTGCAATTATTTGAAGGCAGAGCCAGGGAGGGTGCAGGGAGGGATGGGAGTACTGTGGGAGTGTGGGTGTGGCCATACACAGCAGAGGAAGGAAGGAAGGCTGGGGG
>OOFJ01029441.1:0-19302 GCA_900323375.1 Benthosema glaciale
GTGTGTGTGTGTGTGTGTGTGTGTGTGTGTGTGTGTGTGTGTGTGTGTGTGTGTGTGTGTGTGTGTGTGTGTGTGTATTTTGTGTGTGTGTGTGTGGGGGGGGGTGTGTGTGTGTGTGTGTGTGTGTGTGTGTGTGCACGCGTGTCATTTTTGTTGTTTTACATTCAATGCATATAAGTGCCATTGACTGACTGGTGCTGTGTTGCATCCTAACCAGTATCGCTAAACTGCTGCAATAACCCTATCTGTATAATTTACACAGTATATCCTTGCTTTCTGTTGCAGAGCTGGAATCATCTCACTTTCAGTTAGTTCCAGTCATAGCAACAATAGTAACATTTGGCTAATAAAGCTTTCATTCTCAATCATTCTTTTAAATGGATATGATATCATGCAGTTGTTGAATCACTTGAGTTGAAAGTGAACTGAGCCCAGCCCTGCACTGCAAAATCTGGAGTGTTTATTTAATTCTAAAGGTATAATAATAAATTATCCTTGTGGGTCATTTTTTTCCCCACTCTGAGTTAAATTAAACACCGAGGATTTTATTGTGTTCAGCTGAATGATTCACTTTACCTCTGCAGGGATACTGTGTGTGATTCCCATGTGGATCTCTGGCAAGAGATTGTTTCAATCTCCAATCTTTTTGCAGTTGCGTGTAAAAAGTAGGGGCCAGAGAGGTTTGAAAGTGACCCTTGTACGAGGCTATAACCTGGAGTCACTCTGGCTCTGTCTCTTACAGAACAAAGTGGAGGAGCTAAACCAGCGACTGAGGCAAGCTATTGATGGTCAGTTTGATCATGTTCAAGTGTGATGTTTTAAAATATTAACGCAACAATAATCGTATTACATTAATTATTGATTGATCATTAATAATTATTAATTATTTAATTGTATATATATTATTATAAACCAGCGAATGAGGAGACATTTTTAAATAATTGCATTATAAAACACATTAAACCGTCCCCACATTAGTCCCACAGTCCCCACATTAGTCCCACATGGATGGTCAGTCAATTATATAATAACTAATATTATATATTATAACTAATATAATAAATATTGCCCATGGTGTGACCTAAAACCATATAGACCGATTTCATTGATCAGATTTCAAAACCATCTTGACTTCCGCTATGTCAAGAGAATGCAACATTTATATAACATACACATGTGAGCACACCTTTTATACATTTTAAAATATTCTCACTTGAAAAAACAAAACAAAATATAGGGTGTTTCTTTTCAGAATCTTGCTGTATCTTATTATACAATAGGTTAGAAATTTGTCTTGTTACATTATGGTTTTCTTTCTTCCATCCTCCTATGCTCTCCCAGATAGCAGAAATCTGCCATATGGTCGACCTGCTGTTTTGTATCGTAGCAAATATTTCATCCTCCATCATGGTGACTTCATCAGTGGCTACAGTGAAGCTCTCTTCATGCCCCTTTGGACCTCATACACGGTCAGCAGACAGGTACGTTTTATCTCCTATGTAGTTCTACCAACAAGAATGATCAGTAGACAGTAGACTCATTGCACCTGACGAGGACATCATGTACTTTAGGTACTTTTTTGAGCTTAAGAAGATGGTGTGTAGATATTTGTCTCTATCGTTTAATGATCAGTAGGCTGCCATGATAAGGTCAAAAGTCAAGGTCATGGTCAATGTTATATAATCGAACAGAAAGATGCAGAACAAGTTGCATGTTGCATTAATTTGTGTTTGTGTTTTGTTTGTTATGTGCTGTGTGTGGTCCCCAGGTAGAAGTGTCACCGCTGCCTGAGGCCCTCTCTAACTGTGTGAGACCAGATGTTCGTGTACCTCCAGCCTTCAGCCAGTCCTGCACCAATTACAGAGCAGACAAACAAATCACCTATGCTTTCCTGTACCCACCGCGTAAGTTTACTCTAGACCCACTGGTCTAGAGTGAAAGGACTGTCAACCTTTCAGTGACAGTCCTTTCATAGTTAGTCCTCACATAAGTTAGGCCTACTACAAGTATACGCTAAGCATTATTTATCACCTTTAAACCATTTACGTGTCTGGGTCCCAAAAAGTAATTTAGTCTAGAGTCCAGTGGGTTTGTGAGTGTAAATAATGTAGTTGCACTTTAGTCCTAATTTAGTCGTTTTATTTTCTACGTTGACAGAGTTGTCCTCAACCATGGATGGGAAATATGATGCTGTCCTTATCACAAACACAGTCCCCATGTATCCTGCATTCAAAAGTAAGTCTGTTTAATGGGGATGTCAAATTTGGTTGTTTCAATTATCCTCTTTGGGATTAGATACTGTATGTGATTTGTACACTCCAAACTAATCTGCCATACATACATACATTGTGGATGTGCACTAGTTTGGCCACAAAGAGGTCTATTAGAACACTTTTCATATGCTTTGACAAATCCGCACAATAGGAAATTGTGTTTTATGATCCTATAATACTTGGAATATTGGGTCTCAGATATACACGTTGTCTCTTCTGCTCTTTTTCTCTATGTTTTAGGGATATGGGGTTATTTACAGAGGGCTCTGGTGAAGAGGTTTGCCAGTGAGAGAAACGGAGTGAATATAATTGTTGGTCCTATATTTGACTATGATTATGATGGCCTCAGGGACTCAACTGAGAAGATAAGACAGTAAGAATGAACCCTCATTTGTTTTTTGTCATTTGATTGTGTTGCTCGCTGCACAAAAATAATGAAAAGATAAAAATGGGTTGCATCATATGTTTCTGACACTGTCGCACGATATAGTATAAATTGGGCTTTCATTTATGCATATCTACATACACAATAACGATACATGTGCAAATGCATTATTAAATCTAAACTGAAATCATTTAAATTTTGTTCACATGGTAAAATATTGCATAACACCTATTAGCTAGAAAACAAGCAAATTCTCCAGTGTATAGAACATTGATGCCACCTAGTGGCATAAATTCATAAGCAGAATCCCACAAAATAGATAGCCTGCATTGCCATGAGAAATTGCAGGCTTTTAATATACACACCATTCCCCTACTTTTACCCTCACCTTTTCATGATTTTGACGTTTTTGACTATCTCCCTACTTACCAATTGTGGATATACCTCACCTTTAAATGTTTCTTTACTTTAGGTATGCAAGTGGTACAATACCCATCCCCACCAATTACTTTGTGGTGGTGACCAGTTGCCTAGACTTCACCCAGCCTGCTGACTCCTGTAGTGGTCCCCTGAGCAGCTCTGCCTTTATTCTACCACACAGGCCAGACAATGAGGAGACCTGCAACGTGAGTATGAGCTCAAATTGCTGACAGTACTATAGGTGCTCAGGGTAGAGTGGCCAGTATAGCAGCCGGATGGGAGCCGCAAGGTTCCAAGTTCAATCCTGGGCTCCCCCAGAGTTATCAAAGTGTCCTTAAGCAAGACTCGGAACTCCTAATTGCAGGTTGGTACTTTGCATCGGTTTCCTCCACTGTTGGTGTATGAATGTGTGTGTGAAGGGGTGAATGAAATGCACAATCTATGTAAAGCGCTTTGGATAAAAACGCTATATAAATGCACCTTTTACCATACTTCTTGAAATAATAGACATTTCCCTTGCCATCCAAGTTTTGAGGTTATGGGGAAGCTCAGAAATAATAGACTAATTGAGGCTACATCTTCTTTGAGGGAAGGAAGCTTAACTGGTTTTATCATCAGTGTGGTGGGCTTTCCATTGCATCCTACTTTTATACTAATAAATGCAACTTTACTTTCACCCAACGACCTTGTAGAGTTCTGAGGAAGAATCCCGCTGGGTGGAGGATCTGATGAAGATGCATACAGCTCGGGTCCGAGACGTGGAGATTCTGACAGGCCTGGATTTCTACCGCAGAACCACACGGAGCTACCCTGAGATCCTCTCCCTCAAGACCTACATGCACACCTACGAGAGTGAAATCTGACAAACTCCAATGCAATGTTTTTTTTGGTCAAAGCAGATGGATATAGATGTGAATACCCACTGCATGTTACTGTCCCTCTGTGGTTTGGAGGAACAATAAACAATCTACAGTATTTTAGGTTACAATGCAATTCACATTGTCCTACTCAGTACAGATCCCTTTTCTTTTTTGCATGGTGAATGTGTGGCACATGAAGGTGATTAGAGTATCTGTTCGCACTTACTGTGCTTTTTTTTTCATTTCCCCTTGATTTTATTTTTATGGATCTGTGGAGATTTGTTCATTTTCTGTCTCTTTTAATATGTGATGGAAATGCACAAATTATTGCCATGAATCAAGGGCGAATATACAACAGCACTGAGCAGACTGGAACATTCAACACTACTAAATATGTGGTACAGTCCAGTGCAGGTTTTGTTCCTGTTTGTAATTGTCAGAGTCAGTGTATTTCAAATATCCACTGAACTTTCAAGTGGAAAACTTGATTATTACTTGATTATAGCAGAAGTTACTTAAAGATTTATAGCTGAAACTAATGATTCAAGTGTAAAACAAGATAAAGCAGGAGTGCTACTTTGAATTCATTTTGGGTTCACTAAGTGTATAAGAAGTTGAATCAAGCACTCATTATGTCACATCTCAAGAGGCAAATTCCACTCATCACCTCATTCAAATTTGTATTGCATCTAGCCTAAATTGTCTGTCTGTGGAAGGGTCACACCCTGCATTTCCAAAACATTGTCGTTGATATTTATTAATCCTACAAATATCAATGTATGCTGAGAATTATTCCTCCCCACTATTTCACATAATTACAATACTATACTGTAGCAGTTGACATACAGTAATCACTGTCTGAAGATGACTCTGGCTCTCACCATGACCAGTATAACTTCTAAGATCAGCAACGTGGTTAAAAATCATGCTTTACAAGGAAATGTATTAAGTATGTCAGATTAATTTGTCCTGTGATGCACTATAGACTAGTCAGGTCCACCTCAGTTGAGGCCAAGGAGTGATGAGCAGTTTAAATCAAGAGCAAGACCAGTCTTGCTGACTGATGTGTTCATGAATATCTGAAGAGTGAAGACTGATTAGTTCTACGTCCCAAACAAGACCAACACATGTGTTATTGAGGCTGGATGACTGAGTAGGCTACCCCACTATTGGTGAATTGTATTTTATGTTTTGAGGCTGACCCATTTCATTTGACTTGCTGGCTGACTGTAAGACTGTACTTCCATAAGACTTTTCTTTTGTGTTCATGAGTGTGATGTTATGTAATGTGATATTGTGAGCGTGAGTGCATTGCGTGTGTGTTTGCATGCATGTTGTGGTTGTTGTTGTTTTATTCAATGTATTTTGTCTGTTGGCTGTGTGATTGACTGCTGTGGGTTTTCTTTTTTTTTTTTTTTTTTTTTTACATCTGTTCTATGCACAATAACAATAATGCCAATGATGATGTTTTTCTATTGTTCTCTAAATACCACCTGTGACTGACTTATTTATGCCTTATCGATGTTCAATACAATAAACGTTTTTGTACTAAAGTCATCTTTCTGCTGTGTTGTTTAATATGTCGAATGACGAGAGTATGTTTGCATTATATGTCTGTTATAATCTAAAATCAACTAGAACTGTGTGTGTTAGGGTGACCAGATGTCCCTCTTTGCGTGGGACAGTCCCTCATTTCCAAGACTTTTCAAGCGTCCCACATATTGAGACCCTGTCCCACTGAGACCCTGTCTGTCCCACATATTGAGACCCTGTCCCACATTGTGACTGCATGGCAGGCATCAGGAAATGGGGAGATGGGAGGTGATATGCAGCAAAGGTCGTATCACCGTCGGCCTATAGGTGCCCGGAACACTAGGCCGGCCCAGGCCTGAATTGTGAAAAGTAGTTAGTTTGTTCGTGAATGTTGGTTCTTAAATTTCAAAATTTGGCTCACAGATCACTCACTCATGAGAAAGCATTAGCTCTTAATGATGAGTGATGATCGAATGAATGAATGAATGAATGAACGAACGAACCAACGAACGAATGAATGTTTTCTTCGGCATTTGAAAATAACGGTGTATTTGAGTCTTTAGTAAATCAATGGATTTTTCAATGGAAAATGGTGAACTCCTGGAAAGGGACTGGTTGGCCTTTTCTTTCCAAAACAATCTGACCTTTGTGCCTTTGTTATGTGAGGGGGGAGCACACTTTGGTTCGACATAGCATTTGTGTGAGCGACTCGTCGTCACAACAGGACATCGCTGCGCCACGGTGGGTTACAGTCAAAGCCTTTGCCGTTTGGACTATACCTCCATGTTTGGGAATGATGTTTACTCTACATTTTAAATTCACTATTGTTAATTTCTTCATCTGTGGGATTTCATGTTGTTTTATTGATTATTTCAAGCCAAGAAGCGTGTCAAATATACCAAGGATTGCCAACTATTTCAGCACGAAGGGGAGGTACGAGGAAGTGAATCCATATCTCATCGAGAACATCCTTGCTGTAAACAGAACTCCGCTCCCGTCTACAGAATGCCGTGAAGTTCATCTGACCGCCATAGTAAGACATGGCACAAGGTATCCGACGTCCAAAAACGTCAAGAAGATGCAGAAGATGCACGATCTGGTTTTGCACAACGCCTCCGGCAGAGAGAGCTGGCTGCGTGAGATCCAAAACCACTGGAGCATGTGGTACACCGAGGACATGGACGGCCGCCTGGTGGAGAAAGGCGTGAATGACCTCAAACATCTGGCCGTCAGGATGTCCATGTTGTTCCCATCGTTGGTCTCAGAGGAG
Organism: Benthosema glaciale; assembly: GCA_900323375.1. Lineage (NCBI taxonomy): Eukaryota > Metazoa > Chordata > Actinopteri > Myctophiformes > Myctophidae > Benthosema > Benthosema glaciale. Next base: position 6,742 of record OOFJ01029441.1, read on the forward strand.
AAGCTTCGAGGTGGACACGTGAAGTTCATCACCAGCTCCAAGCACAGGTGTATCAACAGCACCTTGTCCTTCCAGAGAGGTCTGACAGACCTGTGGAATATTGATGGTAGGTGCATGTCAAATCAATGTTGTGATAATTTCGCATTATATTTTTTCTTTTTCCAATTAAAAAGAAATGGAGGTATGAAATATCATTAACATGGTGAATCAAATCTTGATGTCATCAAGATGTGATTCACCATGTTAATGATATTTTTCAGACTGTGTTTACTAGGAAACACAGATTGGCGGGATGTAGGCCTAAATTACGATTTCCTTTTCCCATCTACAGATCAAGAATTTGACTATGAGGTGAATGATGCCCTGATGAGATTCTTTGACCACTGCACCAAGTTTCTGAAAGACGTTGATGATAACCCGTCAGCCACTGAAGAAGTCGACAAGTTCAATGCGGGGCCAGAGATGAAGCGGGTCACGGAGAAGATTGCAGACCGTCTACATGTCCCGTACAGTCTCATCACTGATGGTAGATAGAACAGTGGTTCTCTCAACCTGTGGGTCGGGACCCCCAGGGTGCCCTCCATATGATTATTACTTGCGCGAGCAGAGCATCTGTAAAGCGTCTTGGATAAAGGCTCTATATAAAATGCACCATTTACCATTTACTGTGGTCGGCTGTGGGCGGGGTAGTATGGGTGGGGCGGCAAAAAAACAGCAACAGGCAGATATCAAAGAGGAAGACCTAATTCGGACTAGTAATGATGACGAAAGCAATTTACGTCACAACATCCTTATTAGTAATTAGAAGTAATCATTATGTTTTATTTATTTATAAGTATATTTAATGTTTTAGAGTTTATTGTTTTACCGAGACTGATGAAAGATTAGGTGTGGTGTCGGGAGTACTTGTGTGCTCTGCTAGTGCACAAGTAGACTTGTGTGCAATACGCAGGTTGGCACTCGAGAGTGCAGTTCTAGTTCCTGTGCAAACTGAACCATTACTCTGGTAGTTAATAACATAAGCCTAAAAGAGAGGACATAATTAAACTAGTTAATGCACATGAGAGTTCCTTGGTTTTAAGGTCAAACTAACTGAGGACATGTCTTTCCTTATCCTCTACCCATACTTCTACATTGTAGAATTATGGATTTGTGGGAATTCAGTTGGTCTTAGTTGTGTGAACTTAAATGACTGAAAGGCTTTTGTGACTACATTAGTTCTAACTTTTCTTTGATCTTTTTTCTGCAGATATGGCTCAAGCTGCATTTTATCTTTGTGCCTATGAATTTTCTATTAAGAACGAGAACTCCCCCTGGTGTCAGCTATTCGATGAAGTTGATGCACAGGTATTTAAACTACAAAATATAATATTTCTGAATGCTTAACGTAAATGTAAGAAAACTCACAGGATTACATGTTTTTGTAAAATAATATCAAATGATAATATATATTTTTGACTTTTGTGAATTAATTAATAATTTTCCAAACTCCTGGTTAGTATTCTCTTATTCAGGAACTAAACAGCACATCTTCCTTGCATAAAGACTGTCAGATATATTGATGCTGGGCCATTACTTTTCTGTCCAAACAAAAACAGTCTATCCCACATATACTGTATGTGTATTTTCTTCTACCAACAGGTTTTGGAGTATGCTCTTGACCTGAAGCACTGGTGGAAAAAAGGCTATGGTTATCCCATCAACAGCAAGTCAAGTTGTATTCTTTTCCATGATGTTTTTAGTCGACTGGACAAAGCAGCCAGTGAGAACAAGTGAGTTACCATGTAAAGCATAATACACAAACATTGAAAAGCTAGTTTCCCCTACTCATTCTATAGTGATGTGACACGTTCACTTGATAATCAGTTATTTTTGGCAATGTTTTACAACATGTATTACTATAAATAAGTATTGGATCAAATATGAGGGTGACACTCGATATAGTATATCGTTAGTAGATATAGAAATCTGAGACAAGTTGAACAGTAATGATTAGAAGTTTTGTGGTCACTGAATACTTGCATGCGGGCACTCTTGTATAGTGCTGATTACCATGCCAAAAGTACAATGTTTAGCAAAGTCAGTCTACATATAAGGCCGAATTATCATCTTACACATTGAAACGTATACACAGGGGAGGGTAATCAGTGACACACTGGCGTCTTAGTGTCTGAGAGAGGATGTTTCTTTGAAAATGTAATATTTTCTAAACATGTAGTCAATTCATTTGAAATCAATTACCGGTTCCTAATCCTGAAACCCGTGTAAACACCTTCCTGTACTTAAGGTTGGGGAATGTGTCTGAAGCGGTGACAATCCAGGTTGGCCATGCAGAGACACTTCTGCCCCTGCTGACTCTTCTGGGCTTCTTCAACGACAGTGAACGCCTGACATCCACCAACTATGCCACGCAAGCTCAGCGCACATTCCGCACAAGCCAGTTCTTACCATATGCCGCCAACCTACTGCTGGTGCTGTATGACTGTGGAGAAGATGGCCTGAGGCTGCAGCCACTGCTCAACGAGAAGCCCATGGTTTTCCCTGGTATGGATCAGCAACAGGCATCCGTCCCTCCTCGATACCAAGATGTCAGAGATCACTACAGGGAGCTGCTCCAGGGCTGTGACTTTGAGACTGAATGTGAGCTCTTCCAGGAGATCTGACCCCCTAGGGTGGAGGAGGCCCATTTCAATTGAAACTGGTGAAACATAGAACGGGAGAGCAGGAGGGGGTGCTTTTTTTCCCTCTCCTTTTTGTTTTGAGGGGAGGGGGTTAACCTGCCTCACAGGCCCCTGGCCTGTGATAATTGCGCTGAGAATGTTGACCCAACGCATCCCGTGCATCTCTAATATCCATGAATCTATCATCTATGCAACAATCAAAAAAGGGAGGTGAAGTGTGTAAATCATAAAGAAAGATGAACATCCAAAATATGATTCATGACTCTGCTTATGTCTTTTTTTTTATACAAATTTCTTTATTGATTTTCCAACAACAAAATAACAGTTATAACAGATAGACGAAGAAGTCTTCAATAAGAAACCCTGTGTGCCACCCACCCACTGATGTCACAATATCTCACCGGGTGGCAGCAGTAAATTTGGCTGCTTACAGTGATGATACAGAATTATCGGCAAGTAATGTGGACTTTAAACATGCCTGTATGACTAATAATGGTAATACGATTGAAAAATGGCAGCGTTCCTTTTAATTGACAAAACATGTGCAAAGTTAACTGGTAGAAATAAAGTCTGCTTTTGATTACAGACATAACTTGACATTCAGAAGTTAGGTTTTGATATTAGAGAAGTTCATAAATGTCTTCAGGTAGCCACAGGCCTTCTGGAGTTGAACACCTTGACTCCCTTCTGCGTGGAGGACCGAGCGTACTTGGTCAGTAGAGCTCCAGTGGTTTGCTTTTCTCCACACAGGTCCCTGAATAACGAAAGAGAATAGCAAACACTTGGTGAGGGACCACCATAGTTGAAATACTTGTATGTAATGTAATAGTCCATCTCATCTATCTATAAAGGCACCAATTGTAATCTTGCCAATTTTACAATTATTAATTTAGTCTTTGCACATTTGTTGTGTGTTACTGTAAATGTCAGAACAGTCATTTCATACTTTAATAATGAACTTAATGGAATATTTTTTTTTTTTTACCATTAATATAACTTTTCTATTATTGGCCTCCCACATCCACATTACAACTCTCACATTCTGGCAAGATCAAATTATGATGAATGGGCTATTAGTGACACCTACTGGATATAAGGAGTGATGTCCTCCTCTGTCCATTTCTCTCTGAGGGTGAAGAGCTGATTGAAGCGTTCCTGGGTGTCTTCTGAGAGATCGTCCACCTTCAGCAGAGAGATGGTCTGTGGATGACAACTACGATCCACCAGGGCTACGCTCTGGAAAACAGAAACAGAAATCACACACATGCTCAACATAGTATCTTCTTAATCTAAAGCCCGGGGAATTCTGGTCAGGTAACATCTGACCAGATTTTTTGTCATTTTCATATCAATTGAAATTATATAAATATTGACATGGCTGTACCCCAATATAATGTCTTGGGGAAGTTACTTACAAAAATGTGTAATTAGTTAAGTTACTAGACTAAAGTTATTAGGGAAAGTGCTACACGAAACATTTGTGTTGCTGTGACTGACAACTCTCAAATTTGTGACTATTGTCACAACAGTGTCTGCCTGTTTTATAGACAGGATCAGATGGCCCAACTCTGCCTCTGATTGTCTTTCCCTCATTTTACCATACCATAACCAATCATTACTCAAAACCTTGTAATCCTCTGAAGTTGTCGGCTATTTTAGTAGGTATTTTGAGTAGGTAATTTAACCACAACAGTGCATTTATGTGGAAACGTAATTGGATACACTACTTGTTATATACCACAAAACGTAGTGGGGTTACAGTGTTACTAGCCTGGCATAGCCTCAGAGTCACTGAAGGATCCTCCGCGCATATGCAGGGAGGAATCTTCAGTGAATCCCTGCTATGGGTTTGGCTCGCCAGGCTAGTGTTACTATATAATGCGCTACTCCCAACACCAACCTTCAGCTGGTCCAATCTTGTGCCCATGCCTTCTGGGACACTCTGTTGCCAAACGTCTTGAAACTCCTTGAGGTTGAACTTGACAGAATTCTGCAGAAGCAGCAGGGCCATGGCTCGACACACTTTATCCTCATCCAAGGCATAAAACACTTCATCTGTATGTATGATGGTGTGAAGGGCAGGAAGAGGAGATTCAAGTAGATATTTATTAGCTGTCAATCAGAAACAGCACTACAGATTTTGTAAACTGTAGAGCCAAGATATTAATGAAGAATGTTGTAGACATTGGATAGCATAAATAACCTTATAAATTAATTCATTAATTGATACATTTTGATAACCTCATTGATCGATTAACCGGTTAGTTGATAAGCAGCATTTTCTTTCTTTTTCAATCTTAATTTCCCTCAATGTTTAACATAAAAAACGACATGTTGCTGATATACAAAGAAAGGCATATCATATTCCTTAATCAAATATTTACTTGACCATTTGAGTTACAGGGCTAGGCTATCTTTGTATGAGGAACAAGATGAATTTAAAAAGTGCAGCATCGATCACATGCAAAAGCAGAGACGTTTCTGTGGCTACCAAGGTGTGTGTGTGTGTGTGTGTGTGTGGGGGGGGGGGGGGTTCCTCTGCCATGCGGCAAACCCCCCAATAATTTAATGATTTCTTAACAGGGATTAATAAATTAACTTTTAACATATCATCATATTTAAATATGATGATCTCTGTCCGTGTAATGTAATTAAGGATTAATTATAATCGTGGCAAAAATAGTCTTACCATGTTCTGTGAAGCGTTTCCCATAGCAGTTCAAGCAGTGTTCAATCATTTCCCTTTCAGTGAAATGGAGAGAGCAGGAACAGACAATATTAATGGAAACTTTACTCTTGGTCACGTCTCAAATGTCTCCTTCATGACTATCTAGCCACCATTGCAATAGCCAGTGCAACCTCCATATTAAATAGCTGCACATCTCTTTAGGCAAGTGCCCATTGCTAAAGTGATTACATTACCAAAAACACTTTTTTTTTTACTTTTACATAAAGTTTAGAGAAGTTTTTGTTTGATTATATTTATAACTGACTGATACTACTGCATATATAAACTGTAAACTTACTTAGGCTCCAGTGGTCCTAATTCCTCTAGACATGTTTTCAGATTAACCTTGCTGAAGGACCATGACTCCGAATCCACCAACTGAGTCACATGACCCAGCAGCTTCACCTCATAGTCAAACTCCAACACACGCCAGTAGCCTGGAAAAGAGAGAGCAAACAGTAGAGTGTGTGAGAAAGAGGCCGATGATGACAGACAGAGGGAAAGGGGAAATATTGTATGAATGGTCATATCGACACAGCGGGCATCATGCTCTTATACGCCACACTGACTGCCCCGACATGGTGTTCACCAACTCCACCATTCCATGCAGGTGTTGAATAAATACCGGTACATTTCTTTACAATTTTTTGTGGTGCCTTGTGAAACCCGTTTGTGAATTCCATCTTTCTACACAATGATTAAATGGGTGAAATAGCCCAGCATACCATCTAGCTGACAGGCATGGATAGTCTGGAGGTGTGTCTTGATCTCCTCCTCACTAGCCTGAATTGACTCCAACAGATCCATCATAGTGTACTGGAAACAGGAGAACGTTTGAGAGGAGGTTTGGACTCGGAGTAGGGGGGAAAAAAGAGGAGACCAAGTACAGTGAGGTTTTGACAGTTTAAGTGGTTCAATGTCTGAAAATACAAATGAACATGAATCCAACATACACTGATAACAAATCTATGAAATAAGCTTAATCTGAAACTAAATAACACAATTCTATACAATATGTAGTGTGCTTCATCCCTCTCTCAGCTAAGGTGCTCTTGGCCTGAAAAACGTTGGAAGACCCCTCCTGTACAGTATGTAATATTATAGACCCACATCTGCTTGCGGATCAGCACTGTTAGAATTCTCATGTACCGTGTGTTCAGTGTTCTCCTCCTGTCCCGCTGAAGTAGGTCCTTCATAAGGATTCTCCATCAGAAGTCTCTTCAATTTCTTCAGTTTAGGTCGCACCTTCCGCAGTTCCCAGTAATTGTTACAGAATCCCCAGATCTAAAGCAGAAGAGAATAAAGTTAGTGTACAGTATAATGTGTGCATACTATGCATCTGGTGTGTATATGGTACAATAAATATTATACTTTTAATATACAGTACATAATATTCATTTATATAACACTTGTATAATGTATTTCACATCCACCCATTCACACACACATTCACCCACCGATGGAAAGGGGGGTTCAATGTCTTGCTCAAGGACACTTCGACACATAGCCAGGAGCCACTGCCGCCCCTGTGTATGTGTGTGTGTGTGTGTGTGTGTGTGCGCGCGTGCATGCATGCATGCATGCATGTGGTTTCTGTAGTACCTGTGTGTGCAACAGATGAGTGCTGTCCTGACTGTTAGTTAGTTGGTCTGGTGTCTTGCATCCTGGTAAAAGCAGCAGCAGGTTGGATGTGTCGGCTATCTTCAGATCATAGGTCTTGTCCCCAGTGCACAGTACAGCACGCTCATCCTTATCCCCTCGAATAATTAGACTGATTTAGAAGTAGCAACAAGAACAGCATAAATTAGTGTCATCATGTCATCAATAGTTATCTAGGCTACAAATAGAAATACTTAAGTTGTACCACTAAAAAGTAGGCAGAATGTAAAGGTGAAAAATATTCAGTGTATCCATCCATTTAACTCCTGATCGGTGTACATTTATTTTGAATGTATAAATGCAGGATCATGATCGGTGCATGTTACCTGTCCCCAGCTTCAATGTGTTTGCACAGAATGTCATCCAGTTCCATGAGACAGTAGTCACCAGAGGAAACATTGGGCCCAAAAGAGAGACACTGGACTGTACTGTGCAGATCCTCCTCCTCAAGCTTGGCGATCTGTAGGGTGGCCTGCACCTCCTCTACGGTTCGCATTGCCATTTTTAAATCTATTGACCAATACAACTTTATACTGTAGCTTGAGGTTGGCTGTTAAGAAGTTTTGTTATGAGCAAATGAAGAGAGAAGCAGTCAAATTATCCCCGCGTTCTGGATTGTTAACGGAAGTGACGACATCAAAACAGTACAAGCGTACCGAGTAGCAGAAAAAGTACATTGATGACAAAATAAATATCCTTTACTTGGCATTTATTCACAGTCTATTTTCAAAATAAATATACCGACATAGTTTTGTATTAACGTAAATGTACAATAGAACAGTTTATGCAGCGAAGACGGAAATAATAAGAAGAGGTGGAAGAAAAAACATACAGGAACTGAGTTTAGTTTAGGACGTGTTTCCGACCGGGAGGAGCACCAGTGCAACACACATCATCACATTCGGGGGTCAAACATTTCTGTCAGAAGAACTGAAGGATGTGTTCGTAGCCACGCTGACACTGACACAATGTCCAGCTTCTCCAGATCTGCCCAGGTGATGTAATGCATTTCACATCATCTGTCCTGACTGTCGTTGTTGAAGGTGTGCTTTTATTGTGCATTATCGTTGCGGATTCGCCACGTTTGTCACTTAGTTCATGTGGTTAGCATTGCTAACGTAACGCGTATTGTATGGGCGTAAATAACTGTAATTTGTTAACTTTCTTTGAAAAAATATATATATCTTTTTTTTTACGTTACTGTTAATGACCGTTATCTGTGTGGCATACTTAGAGCTGCATAGACTGAGGACTGTAGGTCAGAACAGATTACAGAAGAGTGGGCACCGCTCTGGTCCATATAGCTCCACTGCTTCTATGATTCTGCCTTGCAGTAAGGCAGAATCATAGAAGCAGTGGAGCTATGGACCAGAGCTACCTGAGAAGTATGCTTGGGTACCATTTATTTGGGGGTTGTATGGAAGATTGCATGGGCTCTTTCTCTGTTAGAACTAACTAGCCGCAACATCAAACATCTATTCTAAATGTACTTGAAGATAAAGTGTGGGTCTGCTCTGCACAGTGGTATGGTGTTATGCTGCCCTAGTGCCATCGATATACCTGTTGGCGTGCTTGAGTGTGATTTCTTTGTGGCCTTTTAAATGTGTTTTGAAAGTAGCATCAACACTGAGTTTATTGACGGACAGTTCCAACTCATGTCAACGGTGGACTAATAAAATTATAAAATACTTGGATGATAACCCAAGCTTTGCGTGTAGCTGCAATATTGAGTTTATCACCGTTTACACGTTTAATACTATCTTCGAGTTCGGATAGGACTTTTCTGTTTAATGGGTTGTCATTGGAGCTTTTGTTGCAACTTGGATGCAGTGCATATGATCAGCTAGCCCTGTTTTGCCCTCCTTGAGGTTCTGACAACTTGGTTTTCTTTCTTTCCCTTCAGCAATGGGCGACTTTTGCCCGTTCGTGGTTCCTGATTGATGCCAGTATGCAGCCACCGGGGAAGATATCTGCTATGTGTTCTGTTAGACTACAAGGAAAACACAAACCCATCTACCATGCCCTGAGTGAGTACAACACACACACACACACGATGGGACATTTTCACAATCTTGATCCCAGGCAACAGTATCATTTGAATAATTTAAGCTAGCCTTACCGCACATCAACCACACGGTGGTAGTAGAGGATCAGCGTAAATGTAAACTAGTAAAAAGGTAGTACTGTACTGTACTGAAAGTTTGGAAGAGACATTCCTTACCAAGGTGCTTAATTAAGGATGCTATTATACAGCTTGGTTACAAATGTAAGCTGATGTGTTCATATTTGGAAGTTGCTGTAATGTCCATAATTCAGTTGTGTGAGAGAGAGGCCTGCAGAGCCAAGAGGCAAGGCAGCTAAGGCATTGGCGTGCGTGCGTCCGTGCGTGTGTGTGTGGCTTATATTAACAAATGTAAGCCAGTGTCAAAATGAAGTAAATTGCTTGAAGGTTGCTTTTGCATGCTTAATTGTCATGAATGGGACACTAATTAATCATCAGTTAATTAGTATTATCTGGTTCTCCATGAAGGTTGAGACTATGCTAAATTGCCAACGGTTACATACAATTAGTCTGGCGTCTGTCTGCTGTATCCTTGTTTTACTCGGGCATGGGATTCATAAAAGCGGAGTTTTGGCCATTGCCAAGGCTATTCTGACCGATACTGGCCCTCATTTATCAATTAAACGTACAAACAGCTTAAAATTTTGCCCAAGAATGAGTTTACGCTCACGTCCATGTGGGATTTATCAAGCAATCCTAAATTATAGCCAATCCTAGCTAGTGGTTGCCACCACTGGTGTGTGAATGTGTGACGTGAAGAAGACGCTGGCGTCGACTGTTTGCAGTTTCACCTCCCAATGTCGGAATGAATGGACCATTGTAAAGCACTCATGCGTGCATAGAAAAGTGCTATAAAAATGCCTTCAGAGGACATAGCTACTGTATATAAGTTTGGAGACCTCACTGTCCATGAAAAGATTACAGCAGCGGCTCATACTTGCTCGTATAGCCTAGGTCTCTGCAAATGCAATCTCATCTGAATGTTTAAATTGGTGAATGAGTAAGCACCTAACTTAATAAAAATATAAATACATAAAAAAGTTTTAAATCTTGTTTACAAGGATTTCACTGGTAGGCAAGGTTTGTAAACTGTCCACAGCCGTCCTCTGAGAAACAGGGCGAGCCCACAGAAATTATGCATTTTTTTTATATTATGAGTTGGGAAGAATTATATGAAAGTGCGGGACGTTGCCCCCCTGGACCTCATATGGGGTGCCTACAGTTACAGTACATCCTCCTCCATTTCCATGCTTGCTTACTTCTTCTCACCATTTCACCTCGTCCCCATGCAGGTGACTGCGGTGACCATGTGGTGGTAATGAACACCAGACACATTGCCTTCTCTGGGAACAAGTGGGAACAGAAAGTTTACTCATCGCACACTGGGTAAATACAAAACCTGTGTATATATATATATATATATATATATATATGTGATATAGTGTATATGTATGATATATGTATGTATGATATTTGAATGTGTATTAAGATCATACTCTCTAAAGAGGCTTTACTACATAATCATAGACTCCATTAGATTCTGCTTTGTGCTTTTCCTATGCTCACAGTTTTCTATTATTATAATAAAATAATAATAATAATTATTATGTATTGTTTATTTATGGAGGTGTGCACAGTTACGTTTTACTGGTACTATTTGGGATAACAGATCGGTTATGCACTCAGCACTGATTTATGATCTGCAGCCTTGGTGGCCACAAGTAGCAGTGTAAGCACTGTATTTTTCCCAAATAACTTCTGCCACGCCCCATTACAGTGACATTTTCTTTTTTTTAAATAAAGTAGAAGAATGAAGGGGTGGCAGTTTCACGACTCTTCTGCCCTCACAACTGTGTTATGAGAAATAGTTTTATGTATTTCTGAGAAGATCTTAGGCAATAAATAAGTCATGCAGTTGTCTAATACTGTTAAACATAATCGGGATTCGGGAGCAGAAATGTGTTTCATTTCATTTCCTACTTTCATTGTATAATTTTGATATGGATTATTATTACTGTAACTTGTTGTCAACTTGGCATTGACATAGTATTAGTTACTGTATAGTTCATGGGTAGGCAGCCTTTGGCACCGGTGCCACCATTGGCACAAATCACTCTTTGTGGCACAATGGCATAGGTGTGAAATAGAGTTTTATTGTTTAAAATAAACAACAAAACAACATTTGTCAAATAAATTAAGTCCCTCACATTTGTATGTAAAATTACATCCTGCACATAATTCTACATGCATTAAATTGCTGAACTCTAACTGGGGAGGGAGTCTAATGACCATTATAACAATGTGAAATAAAATATTTAAAAAATAAGGGAAAAGGTTATATCAAATTCTATTTTTAGGTGATATCATTAAAATAAATGACGTGGCACACTGACTATCTAGAAATTACATGACACTTAATTTCAATAAGGTTGCAGACCCCTGCCTGGTATAGCTGACTATACATTTCAACTCGGAGGTCGTTGAGTCAAAATCGCAGCTACCGCACTGCTTGGTGCAGGAACTCCATCAGGCGCACCTCATTTGGTTATGTGCAGAAGTTGGTTGGGAAAAAACAAAGAATTAAATATGTTTTGTTCTGGTTAGCTAAAGCACAAGCTGTCATTCATTCAAAGTATAGTGTGTTACATTTCTTTAATGACTTTCATGATTGTCCTCCATAGAACAATACTAGCAAATAAATAAAAGTTCATTCATGTGCCATAATTACATTCATGGCCTGGGTTTCGGGACCCATTTCCCAAGACCACAAATTACTTTAGTGGATATCTAAATGACTGATTAGAGAAGTGCAAAAATTGCGACTCTTATGAGTATTCTGACGGTCATTCTTTTACATTACAAGTCTAACAGTATGTTAGTTGCTCTTGTTATTTCGTCATAGTGTATTGTAATATACACAGTTTTATCTAAAGTAATTGAGTAGTTCTTAAATGTTCATTATAGAGACAAATGCAGTTTTCTGCTATCATTAAATTCCATTTGTAATGTAAAAGATACTGAGGTAAGCATTGTTTTTCTTTTCTAAAGGTATCCAGGTGGATTCAAACAAGTCACAGCTGCCCAGCTCCACCATAAAGATCCGAAAGCTGTACGTATTGATCAAGGCTCGAGTGTTTTCTTGCTACTGGTGCACTACATATTACTGGTGCACTACATATGACTGCAACAGACTACAAGGGTTTATTACTGGTGCACTACATATTACTGGTGCACTACATATTACTGGTGCACTACATATTACTGGTAGTGCACTACATATTACTGGTGCACTACATATGACTGCAACAGACTACAAGGGTTTATTTCCTCCTAGCAATGATTAAACTGACATCCATAGGGATTAGTTTAATTTTGACCAAGACAACACTACAGTTCAACGGGAATGACGTTTGACAGTCATTTCTCCCTCC
>OOFJ01029441.1:31520-43550 GCA_900323375.1 Benthosema glaciale
GGAGAGAGAGGGAGGGGGGGGAGGGGGGGGGGGGGGGGGGGGCAGTGTTTATAAGATTAAAGAGTAGAGAGACATGGTCACAGTCAGTGGCACAACCTTGTTAATCCATCACAGTTTAAACTTCATAGTGGAACAATGCTGTAAAATACACATTGCGCTGAAATTCTGAGAGGTTTATGAGGACAATTAACCATCTTAAAGCCTGTTGTGTTGTCACTGTGGAAAAAGACCAATTCAATGTATTATTTTAAGAAAAGAAAGAATATATGTTTTATGAGCTGGAAAGACAGGGCAGGGTTGAACTATTAAGTTGTTTATGTCAGTAAAATTATCACATATAAAAAATAAATAAAATTAAATAATTTAATGTCTGAGTAAATTCCCCAAATAAGAATATGGATAGTTAACATGTGTCATAAACAAAGTGAGCTACTTTTAAAAGTAGCAAATTACATACAGTACTATATCTTTATTTCATGAGAAGAAATAAACTCTTATCCCTGAGAGCAGGGATGGTGTGAATCCTGGGGGGATCCATTCCTAAAGACTACTGGTTAGCCAGTGTCATCTGAGGTAAAGTACAATTGTTATTATTGCAATCTATTTTAAATATTTAATAACACAACTTTCTTAAAGAACATTATATTAAAGGCACCCTTTTCATAAGGCATGAGAATGTTGCTGCCTCTGTTTTTATGGCCCAGTCCTGGCATGCAACTGCATTTCTGTTCCAACATTTATTAATTGCTCTAGCGTAAAATCAGGTGATTCACACTTTTAGATGTTCAGGTCTATAGTCCTGAAAATGGCAACCCCATTGTCCATTGTTGGACCCCAGGAAGAATAGCTTTCGCAACTGCTAATGAGGATCTATACTTTATTATAGATTTCCAAAAATATTTATATCAATTGTTTTAAATAATAGAATAGAATAATATAATCAAGCCATCCAGGATCCTGGTGAATCACAAGCATAAAACATTTGATTCTGTGAAAAATGGAAATATAAGATTTAAGATTATGATATATGTCTATTAGGCATGTAACGATACACTCAACTCACGATACGTATCGTGAGTTACGATATGAGGTTCACGATACGATTTTTCACGATATTTTACGATATGACCAATTTTTATGATTTATCTTCCCCCCCAAGCTTTTTCACAATTTTTATTTAACTACATTTCAAAAGTAGCATTACTTTTGTATATCGTTACATGCCTAATGTCTATAAATGCACCATGTCTGTACGTACGTATGTACTTACGTAGGTGTGTACGTCTGTAACCCACGTAACTTGAGAACCGTCCGCCCCAACGATTACTCAACACATGCGTTCCACACCCCCACAGGGAGTGCAGTGCCCGGTGTCGAGTCCGTCGGAGAGCTGGTTGTCCAGAACCAGCACAAAAGCCTCTGCCCGGGCTCTGGACCTGCTCACCCCTATATCTCCATACTGGAGCTGGCCTGTTCTGACATTACAACACTTCATATTTGGGCATGCCTGACACAGAACTCCATATATAGGAATAAAGGGACACAGAGACAGATAAGGAAATCTCCATATGGACATAAATGGGACACACAGATGGAACGGTACTCTGACACAGGTACAACGGGTGGGCATGGATCTCCAACTTCCATCGTTACCGCCTCAGTGCTCTTCAGCCGGGCACTGGTCTAGCACTATTTAATACCCTTTGTTTTTGAGGTTTTCAAACTTCTTTTTTCACAGAATCAAATGTTTTATGGTCATGGATCACCAGGATCATCGATGGCTTTATTCTAGGCTTAAAATAATTGGAAAAATTGGAAATCTCTATGGTAAATGAATGGGGTCTATATCGATGGAGCCAGAAAATTACTGCCACTGCTATGCTGCCTTATAATGTAAGTAAGTAAGTAGCCTTGCCGAGCCATGAGGCCCATAGGGCAGAAGCCTATCTCCTGTTTCTGTAGCGTGAGGCAGCTTGATGTACAAGTACACCCCCTGTGCATGACGCTAGTATGTCACAGGGATTTACCCCCAATCCAACCCTTGATGCTGAGTGCCAAGCAGGGATGCATTGGGTCCCATTTGCATAGTCCCATGTGTGTGTGTGTGTGTGTGTGTGTGTGTGTGTGTGTGTGTGTGTGTGTGTGTGTGTGTGTGTGTGTGTGTCTGTCACGCATGCACTGACACTAACTGGCCACCAGAGGGTGCCAAAGGGAAAATTACAGAGGGACTTCAAATACACTGCGTTTGCTTCACATGTTTGCACGTCTTACTTGTTATTGATAGCTAAATCCAACATAGACAAGCTAGCTTGATTCACATGGACCCTTTTTTGTGTGTGGTCAAGGTCCCTGTGAACAAGAAAGTCCATGAAATAGCACTACCCTAAAGATCGTTACCTCCAACATTGTATCCCATGCAGGAGTTCTGGTCACAGTAGCCTGGTGGACCAGCTGTTCCTGTGGATCCTGCAGTCCCTGTTCTTCCTGGTGTCCCCTGGATGCCAGGCCTTCCTGGTGGTCCCTGACTGCCTGTCCTACCTTCACCTGGTAAACCTAAAGGTGTACAACATTTACACAAGTTCAAGTGAAACACCCCCAGGTCACTGCAAAACGAGCAGCTTCGTAAGGAGGAATGGGATTATAGGGAGTAGTCCAACCTTCTGTGGATCAGGGCCCACTTGAAAATTAAGCTCGAAAGTGTTTGTGGCCCACCCATCTGACCACTTAACATGGCCTATTGGCTACCATGTTAAGTGTACAATTTCAGAGCATGTTTGTTTTAATAATCAATCACCTAAGTGTGGTCAACGTTTTTTATTACAGAAATATTGCTTTTTCCCCTTTTTTAATTTGAATCTATTTTTAATATTAATGTTAGATTATCACTAAAATCTCATTTGCTTCAATTATTTGGAGGCCCACTTGCAATATCCTCATGGATGGACCACCACTTAGGAAGGAGAAGGACGAGTGTAGGAAGGGGGATGCATAAAGGAATGCACTCCACATGCTGTTGTAACACATTTGAACAGGCATAACACAAGATCAAAGCTGAAACTCAGTGGTATCCCTCTTTAACCAAATAACCCACTTTTCTGTTTGTATAAGTTAGAAACTGCTCCATCAGGAATCACTCTAACAGTCAGCAGAAATATGAAATCAATATTTTTAGGGTTTTCAATTGGAGAGTTTTAAAACTATGATCCCACAAATATTCCAGTGAAGCACAGTGGATAATGCCAGAGACCACTGCCCTATCATTCTTTCTTTCTGAAAGAGGCCTTTTCTTCTCTTCTTGTTATTTGATCACAGAGAAACAGCCGAGTTTTCTTGGCTCGTCGTGTGAGTATTTTGATCATGTAAGATAAACAGAAACTCACACTAACATGTTTCTGATAAACACAGAAACCTACAGCATGCAAAGAAATCAATATGGAGAATTATATTATGTTTAAATGTCATATATGCGGTAGACAGACAGACAGACTACTGTTAGGAATGTTACTAAAAGGAAACTTACAGTGGCATGCACACACGTACGCAGACACACACGTACATGTACGCAGACATGCACACACGCACAGGAGGGACTATCGCCCCTCAAAAATGGATGTGTTACTTAACTGCATTGGTGCAGCTTATTGTGCGTGAATTAACTACTTAGGCTCAGGGAGTGCGTGCGTGCATCATGTGAGAGAGACACAGAGGGGGAGAGAGGGAGTGAGAGACATACCTGGCGGACCGGGTGGTCCTCGAGGTCCCTGAGTTCCAACACCATGACTTCCCTTCTCTCCTTTCTCTCCAGAGAGACCTGGAAACAGACACATTAGAGGTGCACTATTAGCTATCTTGGGTCTAAGTACCTCATTGATCGTATCTATCATTGACCATATCTATGGTTTTACTTTGCTGAAGCGCCAAGCCTATTCTGAAATCTGATGATTAGAGTAACTACCCTCCATCTATCAGTCACTCACTGACAATCACACAAGCATGTGCATGCATGCACACATACATCCATGCCCTAACTCTTAAATTATTCATTTTGAACAATACATTATACAGTACACACTAAAGGGCGTTACAAACGGGGAGCGATAAAACGTGCCTCTAGTTCATTTTCAATGAGACCTGCGTCACGGTGCGACAACGCAAGCGTATTTACGCGAGCGCGGTCCCGTGAGTTTGTCGCGTGCATGCTGGTTTCGTACACAGACCTGTCGATGATCCAGGCAGCAACGTCTGTGTTTATCGCTCCCCGTTTGCAACGCCCTTAATACTGCTACACAGACGTGGCCCTGTCTTAGTGAGTGAAACTGTGGTTGGTGGCTAACTGTCGGTTTTGGTTAAACATAAGAATGGCATGAGGTTTCTGAGTAAAACACAGCCAACCTTGCCTTGAGTTGTTGTTTCTACAAGGAACAAGGACCAGTCTTTAAAGTTACCCAAGTGCCCTGCAGTAATTTGTTAGATTAATTAGATTAGTCTAAGTATGTGGTTGCAAAATAAGCTTTAGGTTGCAAGATGAGTTCTTTGAAAATGGGACTCTCCAGAGAAAACATTTGCTTTGCTTTAAAGCCTCTCTCCACTGACTAGTATAGCCTACATTAAATTAGTGAAAACGTTTGTTTCAAGGTTAATCAGAATATTAATGTATCAGGTTTCCTTTGATGAATCACTTCTGCAACGCGCAAATTGTCAAATTGGGTGGCGTCAATGAGAAATGCCCCACAACATAGAAAATGGAAGGTAACCAAGTTCATTAGTTAAAATACTGAAAATAGTATTTTATGAAGGTCTTGTCCATTAATGTTGCATTAAATCTGACATCAGGTATTATGAATAACCTCCATAGTTTATTTTACTAAGGAACAAAGGTAATGTGTTTAAGGAAACCGGCTCTTACAATACTTAGAGACCTCTTGTACCCCTGCCTGACCACCCGAGTATCAGCCCTCCATATAAAATGGTAATTTAGTAGTTTATTTGTTTTAAAATAAAGTAGAATGGGCTGCTGCTAGCCCCAATGAAAATAAGTCTAATCCTTTTATTTGTGCCCTAAGACCTTTTCTCCCTGCAGTGTCTGAATACTCTATTTTCAGTAGTCCGTGCAAAAAAATAAAGTCATTTGTGTGAGTTGGACCAGCGTCTCCCGACTGCAAATGTTATTGGGGAGAACTACATGGGCCCTGAGGACCAAACGGTCTGAACCACCATTTTAGGGTAGAACAGTGGTCAACTAGTCTGGAATATGTTTTGACCCTGACCCTGAGTAAACCTGCCTCAGCGCTCTGCCCTAAAGTGTAAAGCCCACAATGTGGTTTGGGCTTAAGACCACACATACGTTATTACTGCATTGGAGCAGAAAGTAAGTTGTTTGAATATATACGGTACATGATTTCACTTGTAAGGGACTGCAGGAAAAGGTACACCACTGAAGTGACTTGTACATTTGTTGGTTTGATTGAAAAGTAAAGGAGAGCCCCTGACACACACGGGGAGCCCAAATCACTATTATGTTATCACGATGAGAGACACTCACTGAATGCCATAATTATTTTGTGACAATTTTAGTGTTGTTTATAATGCAAGCCATTTCGTTTAGTCTGTTGCTAGTCACTAAATCCCTTACATCTCTTCACGGTGGCTGGCTGTTTGACAAACTCCCCTCTCGCTACAATAAGTAGCTGTCTAAACAATATGCTAATATGTCTCAGTCTAACACAAGCCTGTTTGCTTGTGTTATTACTTGGAACTGTGAAACAGTGATAAATCTTCAGAATGTACAGAGGCCATGATAGACAGTATATAATAATTAATTTAATTTAATTATTAATAATTTATACCGTATAACATATTGTGTAAATTACTATCCCAATGCAATTTCACTCCTACCTTTCTCTGTCTGTGTGTCTCTCTCAATCTGCGCTGTCCATTCTGGCTAATAAACCATATATTTTATGTAACCTCCTCTCCCAATCTCTAACCCGCCTCTCCATTACTTGGCCTTTATTGCATCATTCTTATGCACCAAGTGCCCTATACATTAGGAACATTTTCCTGACGTTGAGTTGTGCAGATCATATCTTTTATAGACTCTTTCACGGTCAGAGTTGATGGTCCAAATGCTCTGCACACTCAGCATATAGCAGTAGCAACACAGTGAGTAATTAAGTGGATAGGTGGCTGTGCTGCCTGTAATTCAGTGGTTCTCAACCTGTGGGTTAGGAGGATTATTTCGGGAGGACCCAAGTTCAAATATGATTATTTTGGGGGGGAAAAATAAAAGGTTGCACAAAAAGGTTCTACTACTTGAATGGAACAAGAGAGGAGCATATACTTTCTTGTACAGTGTATACATGAAGTACACAACTTGCCTGTACCTCCCCTCTGCCCTCTACCTCTACCTCCCTCCACCCTCTTGCACCTCACCTCTTTCTCCCGGCCGTCCGTTCTGTGCGTTGGCACCGGGGAAGCCCGGCCTGCCAGTTGGGCCCTGCTCTCCTTGAGGACCCGGGGCTCCTCTCCTGCCGGCCTCTCCCGGTGGTCCAGGCACCGTCCGGACTGACACTGCTGGCTGGGGGATCTGATTGAGGATTGAGTTGTATCGAGACAGGTGGCCTGGATGGAACAGAGGCGAGGAATCCAACAATGTTATATTTGTTTGATTTGTGATATTTTAAACTCAATTTGCCACTCGATTCTTCACTCACTTTATGCAAGCGCATATAGGATTCTTGAGTAACTAGCACCAAGGACACTTCGACACTAACTCTGGGAGAGCCCGGTATCGAACTGGGAACCTCATGGTTCCCACCCGGCTGCTCTACCGGCGACTCTACCCCTGAGCCACTCCCGCCCCCACAAAAAATGGAAAGTGTGAAAGAAAGTTCTGTAAGCAGTGATGCTGACATATCTTTTTTTTGTTTTTGTACACTACTTACTCTGGATGAGCTGTTCACAGACTTGACGTGCAATGGCACGTACTGCCGCTTGGGATTGGACATCACCCTTAAGAACAAACACAATGCTGTTACGACATGACACTTTTATACAACATTCACTATCTCTGCTATCAGTTCTCACATTAATGTGAGAGCTGATTTCTAATTGCCTTTCCTTTCCCACGAGCCAGGGAAATAAAAGAATGAAAAAAATCAGCATAGTAATTGTGCTGCCTTGCTAGGATGTAAACGTGTTTAGATTAGTTAGATGAAGAAATCCTGTGGGTCCATCTCTAGAGTGCCTCTAGTTGGCAACGTGCATTCCTCTAGCTCTCAGCAGATATGGCCTGGCTACCGCGTCAGCAATATGCAGGCACCGCTATGCTGCAAATTTGAACAGTAAAGGTTGATTTAATACAGTTTACTCTAAGTTTAAGTCACAAGGGAATGTGGGAGAGAGAGAGAGAGAGAGAGAGAGAGAGAGAGAAGGCAATTAAGTAGGTACTGTACACTACAGTGTATCGAATATTTATATGTTGTAAATGTAAATAAATAGAGAAAGAGAAGGGAATACAAAGTTTGTTTATGTGAGACAGTAGGACAGTATTCAGTTTGCTCTGAACAAGGGTGTAGAGCATTTAGTAAGTAATTGTGAATCTTATGCTGTCAGCACAATAACATCATTTCCACTGCAAAATGGAGCAATAAACGTTGATTTGTTCTAAACAGTGGCTGAAGGATATGGGCAGAATGACTTACTCTCTCCCCCTTATCGCCTTTGGTACCAGCAGGACCCTGGAACATAAAAAAGGCCACACAGAAAGAGAACAAACATTAAAATGGGATGTGGTCTGAAATATAGGCAAGCTGATTTTTCTCTCTGTATCTCTTTCTCTCTCTATTTCTCATCCACTCCTTCTCTCAGGTTGTCTTCCCATCTCTTTACTTTATAAAGAGTCTAGAAATCCCCATCCTCTCAGTCTCATTCAGTTTGGTTCTTTGCCAAAGCTTTGCCAAAGCTTCCACACACAATTGAGTTCACACACACGCACGCACGCACGCACGCACGCACGCACGCACGCACGCACGCACGCACGCACACACGCACGCACTCTCATCATATTCTGACAATTTGTGTCCTCACCTTCGTCATCAATGTTTGTGTTACGCAATGTTTGTGTTTACATAAACGAGATGGCATCGAATAACAGTAATGCCATGGCTTCACTGTGGATTGGTGTATGGATGGGTGATTGTAATGCACAATCTATGTAAAGCGCTTTGGATAAAAGTGCTATAGCAGATCTACAAGCTCAAAACGCGTCACGTTTGGGGTTGTAGATCAGCTATTTTTGCTATATTTTAATTTCGTCCCGTTTCCCCACTTGTCTCACACATGCAATACTTCTGTCCCTCAAATGAACAGTTTGGATGTGGTCACCCTAAAGTCGCGGGATCGTGAACCTTATCCTTGGCCTTTCTGACCTGGTGCAGATATACATTAATAAGACATTTTTCCACCTCAGCCATATTGGCTTGAAATAACAGAGTCAGGGAGCTGCTATTGTGTTGGCTGAATGGAATGGAGTCTTAATTTACAGTATTATCATTGTTAACACCTGGGTTTGCTCTATTGCTCTACTATTTAATGTCAATATTGGAAACAATATTCAAGAGATATTTTGTACAGGTATGTTGGACACTCTCAGAAATATCAAGTTCTATGAAAACCCGCACCAGCCCTCATATACACTGTCGATACTAAAAGATATGTCAAATATGAAATAGAGCCTTATTGTACTGTAAATCTGAAATGTTATTTTTTCATTATTTCAAGTATTACAACTATATAACAAGAGCTGATATATGATGGTCAAGTGGTTACACAAACATAAGAGAAACAAATCTAGTCCCAGCCTCCCAGGTTAAAACTTTGTCTCAAAATTCCTTTCTCAGCATGAGCCTAGATTGGTCGACCAATTACCTTTTTATTTAATCAGGGGAGACCCTTGAGAGCATGCTCTCCTTTACAAGGACGCCCTGAGTACAAATTGTACAATCATCATATACAAAAAAACAACAATTAACACAGTAATAATAACACAGTGGCCTCCAAAACAAAGGCCATGTCTAATGTTTCATATTGGCTGTTAGAATTCAGAGTTGGAGAACGCCTTACAGCTCAAAGCACTGTAGACTTGTGTAACCATACTGCAGTGGTATAGTTACTTTGTACTTGCGTGCATGTGTCATGCCTTTAATTTTCCACACATATGGGCTAAATTTTCGTCACCGCTAAACCCCTTATCCCTAAACTTCTTTGCCTTTGACTATTTTGATAGTTAAAATGGCCAGGCTACAAGCTCACAACATGTCAATGTAGATTGGCTAGTTGAACTATTCAAAAATGTTTTTCAAAATAGTAAAAAAGGCAAAGAAGTTAGGGATAAGGGGTTTAGCGTGTAATGACAATGGAGCCCATAATCTCCTATGGGTGGCGGTGGGGTATAGAGACATATGTCTCTGTAGTTTTGTATTCCTCATTTTTCCTTTTCTGTCTAAAAATAGCGTGAAATCCCTACGGTTTCAATATTACAGGTCAGAAGGAAAAGTGGTCAGCTGTTGCACTGATGTAATCAAATGAAAGAAAATCCACACACAAACAGACCTGCACGTCTGCAGGTTTATTTACAGTAGTTAACATTCCGAGACACCAGGCTCTTTCACTTTAGAAGAGCGTGGAGGCTCGGAACGAATACCTAAATAAATCGCCAAACGGGAGTCCATGGTGTGTGGATTTCCTTAATTTGATTACATGATGAAATTGATCTAACAGGTTTGGGATGTGCGTGGCTTCAGCACTATTTTATTTCTCAACTGGAGCACTCACTCACCCACTGTCCACACGTGAGCATGGAAGCAAGGAAAACAAACAAAAAAGATTAGCAGACAAAATTGGAACTGCAGAAAATTATCTCTCCTGATATTGATTTTTCTCATTTTAGTATAGTTTTTATTATATGCATTTTGTTATTTTATTTATATTATTTATTGAGGGGGGGGGGCATGTGTGGGCATCCTAGGCAAACCTCCTAGGTTACCTATGCCTCAATCTGAGACCCCATCGACAAATAAAGGAAAAACAGCGCCTTCTTTTCCTTTGAATTTGCTGACGTGAGTCAAAAGTCTGTCTCGAGATACTACCTATGCCTCGGTTTGCATAAGCAACAGCAGTGCAAACATAAAGTAGATACTATATGCAAAGGCACTTGGCAAGAAGCTAGCCATGATTCATAAAGTTTGACGGGAGCAATCAAATCAAATACTCTGAATCAGAATTGTAGCACAGCTCAGTGTGCTGCAGAACTGGTTGAGACTGCAACCAGTAACTTTTCTTTGGGGCCGAAAGAAAAAAGGCACCTCTACAGATTGAAATGACTTGAGAGAAGCTAATCCTCCATTGGAACAGTAATCTTGCAAAGGCTTGAAGGGGCAGAACAAGGACTGACAGAGAGAGACATTTTAAAGCTGCAGGAGACGTTTGAAGCTGGACACAAAGTTGATGAGACAAAGCTGTGGGAAAGTTCCTGATCGACTCTCCCTTTTTGTGCATTTCTTCCTCTCTGCATTTTTGTGTTTCTGTGCACTTAATAGCATTAGTGTAAGTTTGATAAAAGTGTGTCTTATTTGTGCCTGACTAATGGTCTGCTGTCTCTCATGCAGAATTTGCAGTTGGCCTCATCGGAATTGTGCTGGTAGTGGTAGTGGTACAGTAGTAATGATGGCTATCATGATCATGTTAGAAATTAAAATATATATTTATATACACAGTAAACACCCATACACATTTAAAACGTAGTGGCAGTGATGGTGATAAATGATAACATACAGATTTTATCCGGAGAGAGGTCAGAGAGAGAGCTCAAGTCAAGTCACATCCTTCAACATTTGGAAACCCTACAGGCCCTCGTGGATGTTGTCAGAGAGATACATAAAAAGTAGTCCATAGTGGACCATAGCAAAGCTTATCTGGAAACACAAGACTCATACTAAAGATGATAATCAAAACCTGCATGTCATGCATGCCTAGATATTATGTGGCCGATTTTGTCTAAACCTCATTTAATGAAATCCACATTTGAGAACACAATCACATCCAGAGAAAACACAAAAAAATAGAGAAAGTGCCCTTGTGGGCACAGGTCTCCACCAGGATAGTGTGTGATGTTTGGCAAATGTTTAGGAGTAATATAAACATCACATGACTATGGAGATCATGTGTACCAAATATACCGATCAGCGTGAAATTTGGATAAAATGTGAAGGAGTAATATTAGAAAATGTGTTTTACATAATGGGCCTCTGGGTGGCGCTATAAAGAGCAGATATGGAAAGACTCCTGGCAAAGGTTTTTCCTTGGCCTCTAGGGAGTGTGCATACAAGGTTTTACACAGATCGGTGCAGTTATAGGTAAAAACACTAATCGGCCAGTTATAGCGCCACCATGAGGCTGAGTTGAAAATGTTCAAGTGGCATTTGTTCCTCGGCCTAGTGGGAATGGGCATGTAAGATTTCACGAAATCAGACAATGCGTTCATGATTTGCGGCATTTTGTTTGAAATGGAGCACTCCTGCGAACTTTGAAAGCCAATCTTAGGCAATCAGGATGGAGTATGAGAAATCAAACAAACTTGAGCACATGACTATGGAGAGCATGTGTACCAATTCTCGTGAAATTTGGATAAAATCTGAGGGAGTAATATTAGAAAATGTGTTTTACATAGGTCGGCCTCCTGGTGGCGCTATAACAGGCCAATGTGCAAACTTTGGGGCAGAGGTTCAGCTCTGGTATTCAGGGAGTGTGTGTGCAGAGTTTGGCTGTGATCAAGCCAACGGTGCCAGACATTAGCTGGTAACAGACAGGACAGACGGACAGACACACACATTGACGGACGGACACACGGACGGAGGGCAAAACATAGTCTCTCCCCAGGCATCCGGCCTGGTGGAGACAATTAGCAGGTCCGTTTTCATTCAGGAGCTCACAGAAGTAAGCCAGCCTTTGCCTAAGGTCGCACCAAATATA
>OOFJ01029470.1:0-21710 GCA_900323375.1 Benthosema glaciale
GAAACTAACACAGTGCTATCGCTAGCTAGTGGAAGACGTCACGTGCGAACGGTCGTTAGCGTGGGCTATCGCTAACCACAACAAAGGATCGTCGCAACAAACAGGGCCCGGCGCGCCAAAATAAATTGGCGGTAGGCCGCTGTTTTAGCCGCGGGCTCGATTAGAGCCGCGAGGCCTGTGTGGAAGCTAAAGCGGGCGGTTGTTAGCCGCCGCTAATGCCGTCACACACACTGGTGTGGGGCGCAACGGGCCGTAGGCCGCGTCGAAAACACCACCCAGATATATTCGCGTGGAAGCTAACTGGCTGTTAGGCCGCGAGTAGAACCGTCACGCTGGTAGCTACAGTTAGGGCCGGCGGCCGCTAAGCTAATAGGCTACCCAAAACTAAGCAAGCTTAGTTATAGAAAACGGACTCACCGTAATCTTGCAAGCACGAAACCTTCTCGGGAACAGTGGTCTCCGCGGTGCCGAGAGGAGTACTCGTCCTTATGGAGATAATCACACTGAACCCAGGACTTCGTTAGTATGCGTTGTGTTCCACACATGAGAAGAAACAAAGTGGTAAAGATGGCTGCTACGCGCTGGCTAATATATACCCCCCTCGAGGGCGGGGCCAGCGCGTCACCATCTTAAGTCCCAGCCAGGTTGTCTGTGAGCTTATAGTAAGTGCTTCTGTGTTTCCGCCAGGGGGCGCAAACTCCCATATGAGCAATATTGTGAAGCGCAGTTAACAGAACAAGCCTATTGCATTCTGCACTTTTTACATGCCTGTATTTCATCACCGTTTAATTGAAACTTGCATTTCAATTCTTGTTTACAATCCTCTCTTGTTGGGGGTGTGCCAAATTACATATACGGAATATGAATAAATGTGAGCGCCTTTTCGACAGCAATGGAGTCAGTTGCTTACTTGACAGTGTTAAATGTCCTCTCCTCACTGTGACACTTGGGGACAGGGTGGCCCTTGGCATGGGCCTTCTTCAGAATCTCTATGCTCTTCATGCATTCCTCAGCCAGCTTCTCAAACCTGTGTAGAGTTAAGGATCTTTATAATGATGCAGTGCAGCAGAATCAATGTTTTATGCAATTCCTATGTATATGAATACAATTATACGTACAGTATGCACACCACGCACACAAGCAGACTTACTTTGCCGTCTCGGCCACACTGCCCATGTGTGTGAACTGTTGGGAGTAGGCCAGACATTTCTGTACATGGAGAGAAACACCAATGGCTAAGTGATTTGACTTGAAAAGTACGTTGTTCGGAAAAACTACTGCAGAACTGAAAAGGCGATGGGAGAGCTTTCAATATCCCCGTTAGTCTCAATATCCAGCATCGAAATTGTAGAGAATATAGCAAAAATCCAACTCTTTGGCGTTATTGATTAAATACATTAGGAGATCTATCCAAGTGGCCTGTTAATAAGTAAGCATATTAGGGGGTTTGGGAGGCACCAGTCCTCACCTCATGTTGCTGTCGCAGGAGCTCCATGAGGTGATTGTACTGCTCACTGGAGCGAGGGGAGAGAGGGGAGACACGAGAACGAGCCAGGGAATAGTCCTCCTCGCTGACTGGCGCGCTGGGAACCTGCACACAGAGGAGAGCATCACTCAGATGTGTGAGGTTCCAACAAAAAAAAGGAAAGTTTCCATTTTAAAGAGACTGTTAAGGAAGAATGCAAAACAGAAGGTATGAAATGAATGAAGGTGTCTGAGAAATGTGAGCAACATTTCAGGCACACACAGATGCGCGCACGCACACACTTAGTGACTAAACACAGATACATACTGTATGACTCAACACACAGACAGTTATCAATACATTACCTTGGATATATCTACAGGAAGGCCAGCCTTAGCAGCATTGATCATGGGATCCAGTCCCTTGGCGTGTCTGAGGTGTTGGGCTGCTCCAGTCATGTCCTAGAGGAAATAAATTCAATCAAGGAAGTAAATAAAACAAAATGTATAAAAGTCCAAAGAAAGAGAAATATACAGTACATCCTGTGTGTGTGTGTGTGTGTGTGTGTGTGAAGAAAAAAGCAAACTAGCAAAAAAAAGCCTACCTTCATCTGCTTGGATCGCAGTGCTGCACGCATAAATGCCTGTCGCCGTAGCAACAGGAAATCCAGTTGCTGCTGGGCTACAGGGATGATTAAAAAAAGTCAAACACGGTCTTAGGACACACACTCAAAGTCAATTCGGGGACGGGGGGACTGTACCATTTTCCTGGGAAAAATACAAATACCCTTTATTTCATTTCATGACCCTCATCATTCCAAAAGGGATTGGAAAAATAACTTTATTTATTTATTGAAAAACTTATATTGTATTAGCTGCAGGTATACAATTAGTCATATGCATAAACATTATGTTCATGTATATATGCATTTTTGTCAAAATTTGTAAAGATTCAGTCTATCAATCAAGCTACATTATTTAGTACCTGCCATGTTATAATCTGCTGTAGTGTTAACTTAATTTTAATTAAAAAACTTCAAGGGGCTATGCTCTCACATTCTGACCAAAATAAAATATGCCTCTTTTGTTGTTACAAGTTTAATAATTGTTTTCTTTTGTTGCTTCGGAAGAACATACAGTAAATAGGTAGGGCCTATATACTGTAATAGTATTGTTCTGGCAATACTGGATAGTATACAGGATAACTAAATTCTAGTACAAAGCTGCTGCCTGCATGTTTGTGTAAAGATTGCTGGGACTCAGCTTTGTGTAGGGCTGGTGTAAAAGCCCTTCAGAAAACGATAATGACACTTATCACACTCCTCTCATCTGCTGGCAAACATTTTCTGGATCTCTGTCCCATTCTTCCCTAGCTGCCAAGTAGCAGTCCAGCATATCTGGAGCCTCTATCTTCCCTGCCTTTCTCTTCTTAGAGAGCTGGTTGGGGTGCTTTTCACATCATTCACTCTGCCCTTATTTGTAGCCTCATCATCTGTATTCAAACTGGCGTCAATATTAACATCTACTAGGTTTTTCAAAAATGGTGATGAATGAATGATTTGAGGCATGTCTTTTATTAGTTATACCTGTCCACCTGTAGTCTTCCATAACACATTTAAACTAAACACTTGCTGTGCACACATAGGGGCCGCCCTAGTGTAGTGGTTAGAACATATATACGTTCCATGTGGAAGGTTGTTGTTTTGAACCCTTCCATGGGGTTGACGTCAGCAAGGGCATGCGGTCGCAACAGGTTCCAAAGGCCAAAACAAAATGGGTTCAGATGAATCAGATCTGAGCCAAGTCTCCTGAGGAGGCGCGTCTATAGCCTGTCCTGGACGGAGCATCCGGACGTATAAACAAATCCGTCCACTTGCTGTGCACACATATGGACAGACCTACCTTTTGCTCCCAGTTTGACATCTTGAGAAGGTGCTGAGGAGCCTCTTGGGGTCTGAGGAGCTGGAGACTTGGCTGTGTGGTTGGGTGGACGCACTGCAGGCTGAAGAGAGAGAAAGAATGACAGGAAGATGTCAGACTGGGACTATGGCACTGGATAGATAGGAAAAAAAAGACAGTGTCCGTCCGTCCGTCTGTGAGTGGCTAATCTCTGGCACCGTTGGACCAACAGTCCTAGTAGGCCATGGACAAATCTTTGCCCAAAATTCGAATCAGCGTCATGGTGGTGCTATAACAGGCTGATCCACATTTGGCCTACAACTCTTGAACCCTAAAATTGGTTTCTCTGGTAGTTTTGTGACAACTCCCCCCTCAACCGATGAAGGTGTGGCTGAAACATGGTACCACTCCGCAACTGATTTAGTTTCTGTTACCTTGCCAACCTCTCCTGTGCCACCCTCCTCTTCCTCATCTCCGTCCGTGTCCTGATTGGCTAGTTTCATGGCTGTTTCCAAGACACCCATGAAGTTTTGCTGACCACCCTCAGAGCCCTGCATTGGAGGACAGCCTAGAGGCGCAACACAACACCCACACATTACACCTAACTATGTGAAAGAACAGATAACACGTCACATACAATAAATCTCTTCCTTTCACAAATAGTCAAATGAACATGGAAGATTCACATGGGAGCCACATCATTAGACCCTGTTTTGTTCGGTTATAAACTCATCTCTTCAACTCATCTTACCTCCACTTCCCTCTCAGCTTAAGGAATGCTGTATGGGTGCCATTGCTTCAACTATTGCACAGTACACTTTATTGTCGTCTACTTTTGAAGTTACTGATCAAGGAAGTGATGTGACTAATACAGATATGGCGTTAGCAATAAAGCAAGTGAATCTACCATTAGTTCTACAGTTGTCATGATGTTCAGAGTCTCTCTAAAATAAATGTCATGATGAAACATATTGACCTGGTGGCACCGGGAGCTCCGCAAGGTTGACTGGTTTACCAGCTTTGTGGGCTCTGATGGCATCCTGGTATTGCTGTTAAGAGGGACAGAATGATGACGTTAATTGTTAATTTGTTATTCAATACATTTTCTGATTTGAACTTCAGTAATACTATTTTTAGGGAGACTCACTCACTCACTCACTCACTCAATGTTTTCAAAAACATTCTTGAGAGCAATGTTTAGCTGTAAATTACATTGTGTCTTTGTTTAAATGGCACCAGCACAGCAGGTGCTCAGAGGCTTTGATTAGACAGCGGTCTGCTATAGAGAGGATTGGTCATTATCAGTAAATAACACTGCTGAATTCAGCGATTGACCAATCAGAATCAAGCATGCTGTGTAATAAACATACATCATTTTGTGTACCTTAACAATGCGCTGGTGCATGCGGGCCTTGCGCTCATCTCCTTTGCTCTTGGCTCCGTCAGCTGCCGCTTTGTATCTGTCCATCCTCTGCTGCAGGGCCTCTGCTACACTCCCAGGGACAGGCAGGGCTTTGGAGGAGGCATGGACAAGGACACACAATATATACGTTTATGCTACAGTCGACAGTGTCAAATAAAAGGAAAGGCCAACAGTAAGTGAAGTAAGGTGGCCCAACATCTTACTAAGGATGCATTCTCATATATAATAAAACACTCCGTGGTTAATGGCCACTCCAATTTCATTTCCAATGGAAGTCACATGGTTTGACAAGACAGTCTTGTTTGATGGGGGGAAGGGGGCAGAATACAGCCATCAAACAAGACTCATGTCAAACTGTGTGACTTCCATTGGAAATGTATAGAGCGCCCAAGTCCTGACGTCACTCGCTCATCCCGTGGTTCACGGAAGTACTTTCTCTACGGAGAAAAACATGGGGTCCTCTTAAAATGGTCTTATTGAAGCACTTACGCAGTCTTTGTGACTGAAGCTCCAATAATGAACCCATTGAGACTTTAATGTTGTCAACCGGACATTTACAACGTATCATGCCACTGAATGCTAAGATGCTAATTGCATATAAGGCACCTGTATGAGAGCATTCCTTTCTTCACGGGAGATAAAATGATTTATTAATATCACCCACCCACCCATCATTGTAGACAACATTCATTACATTATGCAGTACAACCTTTTGGCTAGCTAGAGGGATTCATAAACTCAGTTGTGGTTTACCATCACTTGCCACCTGGGGCGATACAGCAACAGGAGCAGTTTGAGGAGCCGGTCTGGAGGATGACTGAGGAGCAGAGGGAGCAGAACGCTCTAGCACCACATCTCCTGAGAATGGCAGCAGAGGACAGTTGATAAGTTGTGATGGGCGTAAGAAGGGGACAAAATGAGAGGAGAGGGGATGGGAGGAGAGGGAAGAAATGCAGAATTTCACCGTGATCATCTAAACCTTCACTAGTACATTCTCTCTGATCTGTTGTCCATAAACAGCCAGAGTTATGGCTGTAAGCTAGAATGCCGCTAACAGAAAGCTTTGAAAACGCCCCTCATGTAACCTTTTCATCTACAATTATAAATTCTTAACAGACTGTGATTATGTTCGCTAATCTAGCTTGTTGATGTTGCCCTATTAAAAGTCAAAGCCTACCCCCCCGCCCCCACCGTTTGATGTTTTGCACAGTATTGTATTTTGTCTGTCATTATTGTTAATCTTCAGATCTTGTATTAAACTTTCCTTTCCTAGTTCCTACGCTTTTTCCCCCTGCAAACTGCTGATGAAGTATTCAATCAATCAATATGCCATGATAAGAGATTTCACAGACCAGGTGATGGTGGTAGGGAGGTTAGTTCTACAGGCTCTCCTCTGTCCAACGCCGCCACCACAATATCCAGTTTCTACAATAAAGAATGTTACACAGTGATCACATTAACGCTGACACTATACTTTTCCTTTCTCTCTAATTTGCGGTAACAACAATATTAGGACTATTGTTTATATGCAAGTAGTAATTAAGAACTTGCTTAATGAACTTACAGTCTCTCTCAGACTAGGGGTTGGCGATATGGTTATAAACATTGTCAAGATGGTACAATATCTCCACAATATTCCTTTTCAGGCACATATATATCGTGATACAGTGACTGCAGATTCTATCATTTGCAGGTCTATACCTTAATGTATACTTCTGTAGAACGACAGTTTCATAATCTGTTAGTCAAAAACAGTAGTATGTGGTCTGTTACTCCTTTTTATTTTAGTTTTTGTTACCTTGTAGGTGGTTGTACTGTTAAGTACCATAAAAAAACACATTATCAGTACACAAATATCGTGATATCACCCACCCCTATCTCAGACTGTAGCAGCAAAAAAAGTCTGATACAGATAGATTGTGGCAACAAACCGGTACTACGTTTATCCACATTTGGCTATAGTACAACACTCATCCATTCAAAAAAGGTTTTAATCTTAATTAACGGCCATCCCTAATACATACGGATATATCTGCTATCAGCCGATAATATGGTTAGGTTCTAGTAAAAATGTCATCAAAATCACATGCGTTAACAACAGTAGTACACCGGTAGCCATTGTGTTACCTTGGCAACGAGGTAGTGTTGTTTGGCCAATTCTGTGTCTCCACACTGCTTGGCTTGAATGGCAGCTATTTTATACTCCCTCTGCCTGGACAACACAGTCTGTTTCACCTCTGAAAGGGGTGGAACAATGTGGTTGGAATACACACAAAAAATAGGTATCTACATAGAGAAAATTGAAGTTATAGAGTGAACAAAATCTTACTAAGCACAAACGTTATGGAAATCCATCGGCCAATCGGTTAAGTCGATGGATCGGGTTAGCCAATCAGGAATTTATACTGGCTTAGAGGGGCACAAATGTGACACGGAACTCTACCAATACGTGAACGGTTTGGGTTGGCCAATCAAGGATGTACACTTGTATGTGTACATACACATACAAGTGTATGTACTGTATGTGGAGGAGTGTCAGTGTGAGTATATACCTGAGTGCTGAACATTAGGCTGGCTAGGGGTGAGAGGAGAGATGGCAGGTGTGTCTGGAGTGATGGCAGCAGCAGGTTTCTGTGGTGGAGTAAGGAACTGGGGCCTAGCATTTGGGGCTGGGGGGGCAGCCTCCCTAAGAGGTTTCTGATTGGTGGGCGGGGCGGGTACAAATGCTGGAGCTGTCAGATCCCGTTCCTTGATTGGTTCAGGTTGAGACGCAATGTTGGGCTTTCCACCTATTGCAACAGGAGGCGGGATCTCCTCCTCGTTGATTGCCTTTCCTCTTTTGACAGAAGCCAGCATGGACTGCAACGTCTAAGATAAAATGGGAAAAGTCGACACTGAATCAATGTACAAATAAGAACAATGATACATAGAGCCTTGGATAATAGAAAACCTATAGGTGGATGGAATTATTGCCCACGGAAAAGGTTGGTCAAGGTTGTGATCTGGGGGTTGGTGGATTTTTGCGGGGCACCAACCAAACCCTCCTAACATCTGGCTTTCAGAAGTTATGTCATACGGCACCCAAGCCTATGGACCATTAATGACGTAAACAAAACCGTAGCCTGCCCCAGTATGTGATTTCTGGTCTAGAGGGGCGGGTGCTGGTCAAAAACAGGCAGTGGATCCTATTGGTTCACCGATATGAGCTATTTTTATGACTTCTCGTTTGATAAGCATTCACCATTTTTTAGAAAACAAGGTTCCTTTGTATGCAAAGACTTGAGGATAAAAGGTGAGGACAGAAAAGTGAAGAAGTAAATTGTGAATGGCCAGAATGAGATGATGTATGATAAGAGTGTCCCTCACTACTGTTTTTGCACTTTACCTTTAGGCCACGGTCATATCTCCTGGCTTTGCTGGACTCCCCCGCTGCCTTGGCATTGGAAATGGCTGACTGATACATGTCAATGCGCTCCACCAGGTGGGACTCTAAACCTGCTGGCCCACTAGGAGTGGTAGGGCCGCTGCGGGGAGTGACACCGGAGGTTGGGGCGGTTAGAGTGATGGCAGGAGGTGCAGGCTTAGGGGCTTCATCATCCTCCAACACGTCGTTCAGTTCTGCCTGTAGTCGGTACACAATACATGATCACACAATCACATAAAATAATGCATTTCTAAACATTTTAGTTGTTTAATCCATTAAGACCAGAGGCATATTCTGCAAAAGCTTTCTAAATGAGACGTACAAGATTTTTCCGAAAAGGTTAAAAAAAATCAGATGTACGTCGCAGCGAGGCATTACGTTTTTTTGTCCTGAACCGACCCTTTGGGGTGGTTTAGGCTATAGAGTTCACTAAGCCAAGAAGCTATTTTGAATGAGATCATTAAAATTCAATCTAATCTTAGCACCTGTCCTGCACAAACACTGTACATAAAAACAATATGAGAGTCTGGTACCATTAGATCTTCATCATCATCATCATCCAGATCTTCATCCCCACCCTCCTCATCGTCCAGGTCTTTCATACAGAGAGCAGCCATTCGCTCTATTTCCGCCATAGGCACGGGAGCTAGATATATAAACGTATATTTAGAAGGATCACTCCATTCTGAAGCAGGCAGCACATCATTACGGGTTTAACATTCTTGTATCAACTGGTAATCTACATCCCCCAAAAAGTAACAAGCAGGAAAGCGTTTCTTTCTCACTTCTGCCTCCCCTCTTCTTCACCGGTGTCCCTCCACCACCTCCTCCCATAAGGGCCAGGAGCTCTGCTTCCAATTCCTCCTCATTCCCACCATCATCCATCCCTCCATCAGGGGATAGGTCAAGGAGCAGGCCCAACTGAAAAAGAGAGAGCATAACCATACATACACTGTAAAATGCTCAGTGTTAATCTATCCATTTGTAATTCTGATAATGTATACATTTAAACAAATGGACCCAGTTAAATTTGTACATTCTCAGTTAAGTTCAGTGTAGTCTTGTGTAGCCAGACAATATTCCACGACCTATTTGAATATTATGTGTCTGTCTCGAGAGACTAGGTTCAGTGCCACACACCTATGTGGATTGTGGAGACATTGATACTGTACAACCGTCTTTTTGTCAGACACCAGACAGGGTTTTGAACCAAGCTATTATTGCGACCGAAGGCCGGAGTTAACTATGGAGCGCGCATTTCCCGTATTGGTTGGTCGGGCACCATCTATGGTGCCCAGGTCTCACGACATCAGGGATGGAGATGTAGAGACCTTGATATCATAGTAAATGTGACCTGCTGTCGCAGTTAAGCCCATATGTGGGGATCCCTGATGTCATCAATATTGTACATTGTCCGTCAGTGTGTTAGTTCAGGCACGTGACATCAGTGTGTCATTACCATAATTATATGGTCACTCATCGTGACATCACATCTAGTCACCCAAGCCGACATCACATCGCCATATGGTCACATATCACTTCTCCAAGACATGAACCCCTGCCATGAACACCTTCCCATAGCTGTTTTTCATTGTGCATTTCTTGGTCAAAGTTGATCCATGCGTGCACGCAGCCTCGCCCTTTAGGGCGAGGTCGCTTCTCGCCCTTAGGCGTCTTACTGGTTATTACAGTATCTCTTTAATCTGTAATCTTTTATTGGATGTGTATGTGTTTTATCTGGACCATGAGTTTAATAAAGTTTGAATTTAAATGTATTTAATTTAATTAAGCAAAACATGTTGCAATCAATGTATTGTAATGTAAAGACCATATGGGGAAATTAGCTCTGGTCCATAGCTCTAATGCAACGGCACTGCAGCAAAGGGCATTAGGGCTATATGGACCAGAGCTGGGGTGAATTACCTGTTTGGCCCTGGCTGCACCCTGTCCTGACCCCCGGGGAGGAGGGGGGTTCCGACTGCGACTCATTGACTGCTGATTTCTAAACGTTGGTTGGAGACAACCCGGTTACACAGTTAACACACAGTAGACACAATATTGGCCGAAATCATAGATTAAAACCTGCACCTTTTAGCTGTCGCGGAGTAAGCTCGGCTAACGTTAGCTCATAATAATAGCTTGCAGACAGGTATTCTTTTTATAAACAATGTCAGTGGCAGCTTGGTATTTACCGTGTCTCACCACGATCTTCACGGATTGACAAGTTGCGTACTAAAGCATTCACTTATTCAACTACACAATGGAGAAATGTAAAAAGAACGTTTATAAATAGCAAGACACAGAATTGTATGCTTAGGTTGAGTTTTAAGTATCAAAATAAGCACGGAGTTATGGAATATACTTCCTGCATTGCGTCTCCAATAGCAACACGAGTCGTGGTTTACGGCTTTCACGGAACACGCCCCATTACTGACGTAAAACCTGTATGCATCTTTACACTACAGACTGAGACAGTACCTGTCTGGCTGGGAATGAAGAAAAGTACATTGTCAAGTGGTCAAGTGGAGCGCGAAGTGATGTATAATCTACTTTCTCAGCCTTAACTTGCAATAAGTTTATAAAATCAACTTCCCATTCTCACTTTTGCCAGCTAACGTTCAGTAACTTCAATTGCCTTGCTTTCCCAATGTTTTGAAGTACAGTAAATCAGCTAGCTAGCGTCAGTTAATAGGAACATTACATGAGTTGGCTCATTAAAACGTGTTTTTCAGTAACAGAAAATGCCCAAAAGAAAAGTGAAGATCACCTCAGACACAGGTAAAGCATGATTTTGTCAACAAAGTGAGCTACCTAACTTGGTAATCCATCAAGGATTGATTGATTGATTGAATGATTGAATGAATTGAACATTTTATTTCCAGTATGCAGAATGGGTACATACATTTCAAACGAAGGTGCAGGTCAATACAAAAACAATAACCTGTTTCTATGCCTCATGTCATTCATTGATTTATCCTTTCTTTCATTCTTTATTGTCTTTCTTTCTTTTCTTTTTGACTGTGTGTGTGTGTGTGTGTGTGTGTGTGTGTGTGTGTGTGTGTGTGTGTGTGTGTGTGTGTGTGTCTGTATGTGTGTCTGTATGTCTGTTAGAAAATGTCCCTTCGCCCCAGCTGAGGTCACTGTCCCTGAGGTCTAAAAAGATAGAACACCCATATAAAGACGTTTGCCCATCTGATGATATTTGTACCATACCCTCCCAGCAGGTAATTTCAGAATAATACAACTGATTGAAAAATGATTTTGTTTAAAGTGGGAAATTTGGTATCCGGTATATATATATTTTTTTATTGGCCTAAATTATTTTGTTTAAAGTGGGAAATTTGGTATATACCGGTATATATATTTTTTTTTATTGGCCTAAAATATAATATATTAAATATATAATGAATAGTACCATGTGATGTGACGTATC
This sequence comes from Benthosema glaciale, assembly GCA_900323375.1. Taxonomy (NCBI): domain Eukaryota; kingdom Metazoa; phylum Chordata; class Actinopteri; order Myctophiformes; family Myctophidae; genus Benthosema; species Benthosema glaciale. Next base: position 11,644 of record OOFJ01029470.1, read on the forward strand.
CAACTAGGGGGTTTTCATGATTCTGAATCCATTCCAAGCATTAGTTTTGCACAAAAACACTCAGATTGGGCTCAATGTTCAATACAGACAGCCGGTCAAGCAAGTGGATTCATGAATGTATGTATAGACAATTTTAGGCCAATAAAAGAACTATATACCAACTCCACACCCCCGGTTGCCAGACTATTTCTAATGCTGTGTTTTAACTCTTCTCTCTCCTGTCCTCAGGACACAGGTATACATGCCACCACAAGTGCCTCTTCTCTTCAAATTCTTGAGTCCAGAGTGCAAGGATGTACCAAGACCGCTCAGCTGGAGGAGGGGGAAGAGCATACAATTACCTCCAAGCAAGAGGGTGATGTAGAAGAGAAAACTTCAATGGCAGTTAGCGTTTGTGCAGAGAATGTAATAGCTGACACAATGGGAGGAACTGTACTGACATCCCCCACCTCCAAAGATTTTCAGCTCAAGAACCTCAAAGTAGTAATAATCAAGTCAAGTCAAGAAAAAGATGGGAGAAAAACGATGAAGTCTCCAATTGACTTACCAACAACTCAATCGCAGCCTTACCAGCCAGCCTCCCATGGTGGTGAGATCGTGCATGCAGCCTGTCCAAATGTCTGTGAAGAGAGACGTGAAAACGTGGACCACAGAATGGAGACAAGCCAAGAAAACGAACAGGCGCCTAACAGGCTGTGCATTGGCGATGATGATGAAAGGGCCGCTGCAGTGGGCTTACCAGCCAAAAAGAGGAGAAGAATGGGAACCTGTGGTCTGACCGAGAAGGAGAGGAGTCACTTCTTAGAGACACAAAACCGTGAAAATACAAAAAGCTGCAGAGAGGGAGATGATAAAGCAGAAATGGCTGTTAGAGATGGAGGAGGCAGACAATGGACAGTGACACTGAAGAAAGATGACTCATGTCAACATTGTGATAATGAACCAGAGCTGGTGACTGAAGACAGGATTTTGTCATCCTCTGCCCCACCCTCAGTAGAGAGGGTCACAGAACACTTGGAGATAGAGACAGAACAGCCGCCAGGATACTGTAGTGGAGAGGACAACAGGTTAGGATCCTTTGTTGAGAGCCAGTGCACATGGAAACACCTCACTGACTGACAAACCTTTCTCCTCACACAAGTGCATTGAAGAAGCTAAAACTAAACTTAAATGTATTTGTTTTCACTTGTATCATTTTAACAACATTGTGTTTTTTTTTATCTCTCAGGACAGACACAGAAGTCCATGTTTCTATGACTACTTCAGAAATTATGAGAAATGCATTGAGTCAGGCTGGTGGAGCTGTGTCATGCCCAGAACAGGAGAGTCACTGGGCTGACCCTATCACAGAGCCTGGCCCTGGGCTAGTCATTGATAATCTCAAGAACGATCCAACTGCAGTTATCCCTGTGATTGGGGAGGAGCAAGAACTAGAGGAAGCCACTGAAACTGTTACTGAAAAGTGTGAGAAGCAGAGGAAGGAAACGGACCATGGGTGTGGAGGAACAGATTCTGCCATCACTCTTATTACAGCCAGCCCTCAGAATGCAGGGATTGAGACAGGGCATCAGGAAGGTGACCAGACACTGTCTCCACATAGGGAGAGTGTGGCCAAGGATGCATCTATGGAGGCTGTTGGAGCTGAAGCTGTGCCTCAGGATGCAGACAAAGATAGAGATGGAGTCCCATCCACAGAGACTGGTATAAGAGGGTTCAATGGTGGTACAGATGAGCCCAATGAGGTTGCAGCAACACCTAGTGGCCCAGAGGAGAATGAAAACGTGAGTGATCAAACATGAAAAGAAAACTGTGATTTCAGTTTCACCCCTTAGAATTTGTTTTTTTGACACAGACCTTGTACCAAACAACTCCCCCCAACTCACCTAGGCTTTCTAGAATTATTGTGTGTGTGCATGCATCTGAAGTGTGTTAGATTAGATTAGATGTCTTTATTATTCACAAGGGAAATTTGTTTTGCTCAGGTGGTCAATGCATGCATAGTCAGGACAATACCGGTACATAAATATCCAAATACAATAAAACAAACAGCAAAGTATTGTAAAATAAAAGTTTAAAACAACTAGCAACCTAAACTGGACATAAAAAACAATTAACAGAATACACTAACAAACACGCTCTGAGCATCGTGGGTTGACAGCGTGCAGCGCCTCGGTTAAATTGGCTGTTCAATTGTGAACCTAATAATAACCTTACCTTGGCACTCACCCCTTTTCTATTACCTCTTAGGGTCCCCAGACCAGGAACACCCCCAGCCCGTTTGGATCTTGGTCCCCGAGTTACATATCTGACTCTCAGCTGAACAGCACTGTGATGTAAGTTAGTGAATTTAGTTAGTGAGTTGTGGATTGGTGGACACTAGTCCTGCGTGACCATACTGTTGCCTCCTGCAATTTTCAAATGCTTTGGTCATACAGTATGGAGGACGGAAGCTCAGATCATGAGTAAAATATAAAGCGGAAGTGAAGCCTTCTCTCCACTTCCATTTCATCTTTACAGTCACGCAAATGTATCCTAATATACGGCACATAGAAATAATCTAAACATGTATAGCTTGCTGCTTAGCAGAAATGGAAATAAAAAATAAGCTCTGAAGATATTTTAAAATTGATTTTTGTGAACTGAAACGGCAGCTTCCTTACTCAGGAGGTGTAGTTCCAGACTATATAGCATTCGGAGATTGTGGAATAGTTATCTGGCTATGCAAAGTACATCTTTGTGATGTCACTGATCACATGACCCCAAGTTCTAGACCTCCAGTTCTAGGCTAAACAGAAGTGCAGGACCTTTTTTGTATTATTTCCACACATCTGAGGTATATTAATGGCACAATTCAATGTTGAAAATGAGTGGTATTGTTGTTCTAGACGTGTTATTTTATCCATAACATCTGTTAGACCCTTACACTAGGCTATACTCTCTCCCCTGTCTAGTGAGAAAGAGGTGATAGAGAGGGCTGAAGCTCCTGGTTCTTTAGACGGCCATGAAGATGCTACAGAAGTGGTCTGTGGGATGATCAAGGAACTCTCTGCACTGAAGTATGTAATACTGTAGCTGCCTGTTCTACCCTCCCCCGTTCCCAAAGCAGCCAATCGGACATGTTATGCATCTTACACCCTGTTTTTTTGTACCCACGATTTGGATCCATTTTGATCTGTGCTTTGGTCTTTCAGGGTTAAATTATAAAATTAATGAACACTTATTTTACTGTGTACTACAGTACTTTCTCGTTCAACCAGTACAGCAGGTGAAGGCTCAAGGCTGTCTGATTAGACAGTTTAATTTCATGGAAATAAACATTACCTTTAGAAATTCCATGAGTAAATATATTAAAAAAAACACACACACACACACACACACACAAATGTTGTATTCAAATCAACTCTAAAGTAGCTTCAACGCAACCCAGTTAATTTCTGCCTCTTTCCTCCCTGTGGTGACCTTTTGACTTGTGCTGTGATTGGTCAGTGTTCCACGATTGTAAAATGTAGACTGCCTGGAACCATCTGATTTTAACCTCTATATTATTTTCTAAGCTTTACAGGCAAAAATGCAAATAACAGACAATGCCTTCAATTATGTGACTTTACTCACTCTACTTTCTAGTCGGATCGTGATGGTCGCCCATGATGAGTTGGAGAATTTCGACTGTGACCCATGCTCAGACTAAATCCTGACCCATCCATGACAGGACAGGATTCAAGTCAACAGCACCCACACCTTTCAACTTTACCATCTATCCTGTAAACCTCATTCCCTAAGTTCAAGTCATGTTAATGTTTGCTATACAGTTTCTAATGTTCACTTTTATATGGTTTTATGACCTTCATTGAATAAACATTGTTTAAATAAATGTCATGTTCTGTAGTGATTTGTTCTAGATTAGAGATGCTATAGTGATGTCAAATACAACAGAAAGAACAAAGACAAACACAAGTAGTCATTAAGATATATATTTTAACATCAAGATATATATTTTAACAAACACATGACCAACAATGGCACACCTGAGTAATTGTTGACTATAAGTACACTATTTAAAAGATTTAAAATGCTGACATGGTGACTCAATTGCAGTTTACTTTGTAGCAGTTAACAATGACTAACCCATGTATTATTGTCCTAGGAATTGTTATTAATGTCATGATCCTTCAAAAGCATACAGGAAAATATGCACCATGCTTTAAAATAAGTAAAAACAGTAGAACAAGCCTACATCTTTTTTTCTTTTTTCACCCCAAAAACAACAAATGGGGTTGTCGTTCAAAGAATTTGTCAAGCTTAACATTATTATTGTCTAGTAGTAGCCTACAATAGGCTAGGCACCACACAGACAAGTAACCCCAACACAAAATCCAGCAAACCTGCAACATGCAAATAGAAAACGATAAAAATCAAAATGAGTACACACGTAAGATAAATAAACATGCTTTAAAATACGTTAAAAAAAAGGAAACATTATTGTTATGGCCGACAACACGTTTGACAAATACACAGCAAACCAACATGCAAATTAAAACCACTCAAATCCAAACTATAGTAGCCTAGAGAAACACACGTAGCCTATAAAGATAAATTAAAAAGGCCAACAATCTCAGTTAACGCTGATGGTCTTATGTAAACTTCTGTTGCTTTTGCGTGGAGGATCTGGTGTACACCGAGCTGTAGGCGCTGTCGACCAGGGGACAGAAGCGCTTGGTGTGAGCCTGGGCCTCGGTGGCCCCACACAGGGGACAGACGTACTGTCGCAAGAATGGACAAAGCACATCTCCAACATCATTCTTGAGGCAGTGGGAAGTGAACACGGACTCTGCTTCCCCGTTGTGCTTGCAGAAGCTGCAGTATCTGCGTTCCGTTGGCTCCGTTGTTGGTAGTCTCTTTCCACTTTTCTTATTGCGCTCCTTGGGTCCCCGGGTGGTGCCCACAGGTTTTGGTGGATGGCCTGGGGGCGGCTTGGCTTCCACCTCACTCCGTGCGTCGTACGGAGAACCGAACACGGTATAACGCGGCCGAGGAGGCTTGGATTCCACCTTGCTTTGTGCGTCATGGAGTTGGAGAGAACCCATTGCGGTCCAAAGCTCTGCAGATTCGGACAGAAGAGGCTCCTCGACTCCCACCGGACTCCGCGAGTCATCATGGCGAGGGCCTACAGCGGCCCAAAGCCCCGCAGGTGTGGGTATAGGAGGCCGGGATGCCACCGCGGCCCAAGACCCCGGAGGTGCGGGTAATCCGGGTATAAGAGGCTCCGGGTATTCCACCTCGTTCCGTGTGCCATCATAGAGATGTTGGAGAGGAGTACCTACCGCGGCCCAATTCCCAGGAGGTGCGGGTAATCCGGGTATAAGAGGCTCCGGGTATTCCACCTCGTTCCGTGTGCCATCATAGAGATGTTGGAGAGGAGTACCTACCGCGGCCCAATTCCCAGGAGGTGCGGGTAATCCGGGTATAAGAGGCTGGTATTCCACCTCGTTCCGTGCGCCATCATCGTGGAGACTTTGATTGATCGAAAGACTTCGGAGAGGAGAATAATTTGCCAATGGAGGACCAACGCTGGCTTCTGCGATGTCGCCGCTCTGATACACCGTGTTTAGATGCAAAGGCACCATCTCTTCAAGTTCTTCAAACTTCCTCTGCAGCGAGGCCTGACTGAAACGCGTCTCTGCGGCGTCGACACGATTCATCTCTCGAACGGTGTCTGACAGACGCATGTAGTCTCGCCATGGCTGGAAACTTTTATTGTTCGACTCCATGAATAGCGACAGATATTGGCAAACACCATTCATTCTATGGATAAAACAACTTGTTTGTCCCTAGTTTATTATTTTTATGTCCCTTCAACGATGTTACAAAACTTCTCCTCGCACACGCAGGTTTATTGATTGGTAATTGTCTACATGCGGTAAGGTTCACGCCCCTATAAGTGAGGGGCCAATCACGTGCATGATCAGACATACAATCAGCATGCTTTGCAGACTGACAACCTGGGCCCCTGGTGGTGACCACTATCATGTTGGTTGGGAATATGGGCTAAAATGCTTGTTTTCTTTCTTGAGTTGTACAGTCTGTAGCCCATATAATTACTAGGGACCGTCTAGAATTGATATAGGATAGGATCATGTCATTTTCTGTCTCCAACCAAGCAATGAAATTAGATGTGACGGTGTGGAAAAAACATTCTTGGAGATCTATTTTAGTTTTAAAAATATACTATAAGCACAGGCAACTCATCCTGTCATCCAGAAGTAGGCATTGCATGTAGCACTAGCTACCATGTAGGCATTTGCTAGATGCAAGCCCTTGGTTTGCAGAGACTTAAGCTGGTCAGAGATAACTTGTATAGCCTAAGCTGGCCTGTGTTATATCTGGTCTAGAGGCCTGGGTAGGGTACTGAAGCTACTGCATTAATCATCATCTAAATCTATGTCTCAAATCAGCTCTGTGAATCAGAAACACAATATGGAGAAAAAAAAAACTTTATTCAAAATTCACATTAAAAAGATATTATTACAGAAACAGGTTCTGTCAGGTCATCAACTAAAATGACCAGTCTAGGGTTTGAGCATGGGGTATGTCCAGCAGCATCCTCCCACTTCCATCATTACAGTGCTCTTCTGCATGGGATTCATCTTCTCTGGCTCTGACGATGGGGTGAAATGAAGGGTGAAGTGAATAGTGATAGGCTGGTAAAAAAGAAAACATCTCTACAAGGTGCACATGATTTAATAGGACCCAGCCATACTGAACAACTTGCATGTCTACTTGTCTAGCCAATTAAATCTTTTAAATTTGTAAACATGAACAGACTACCATGCATTTTAGAGTTAAAATAACACCAAACATAAAAATTTCCCGCATTTGAAATGGTGTTCTGAGGTTAGATAATAATAATAGAACAGAGGTAGGAGCGCACACCATTAGTGGGGAGGTGCTGACTGCAGGAGATAAAAACAGCTCGTAGTAGGTATGAAGAACCCTGAAGAAGTCATCCATTTGCCGAAACGTCTGTTCAATAAAAGTTTTGTGCATAGTGACTACGAGCTGTGCGGCCTCTTTTCAAGATAATAATATACATATGGATTATGGCATAAAGCACAAATTGTGAAGTCTAAGCAGAACACCAACACCTGATTGACCTGAATAGCATGTTGAGGAATTGTGGTTAAGTTTCATGTGACCATCATGGGGTTCCATGAAACCATACGATTTGATGAATTGCAGAATGGTGCTTAACTAGCCGCAATTTGCAACTCTAGATTTTTAATAATCTAGAGTTGCAATACCCTCCATTGACTTCCTACTCACCCAATTTACATTTGCGATCTGATGGAATTAAACGACATTAAACTCACCAACATTTCAGCTCTAGGCAAAGCTTGAATTATTCTCTTTCGAACTGCAAAGCGTTTGTTTCATAAAAATCCACTGTATTCATGTTATGAGCTACTTTCTGTCAAGAAAGTCTCTGTAGGTGATATTATTTCTAAGTGCTGGAGTTTGGAAGCACTCGTTTTTATTAACGGGTTGCGCAGCTGCCTCCTGCATTATGTGCAAATGTGAAACAGGTGGTACACAGGGCCGTTCAGTGACTTACGACAAGTGCTTCCAAACTCAGAAATAATATCACCTGAAGAGACTTTCTTGACAGAAAGTAGCTCATAACATGTCTACGGTGGATTTTTATGAAACAAACGCTTTGCAGTTCGAAAGAGGATAATTCAAGCTTTGCCTAGAGCTGAAATGTTGGTGAGTTTAACGTTGTTTAATACCATCAGATCGCAAATGTAAATTGGGTGAGTAGGAAGTTAATGGAGGGTATTGCAACTCTAGATTCATCCGATTATTAAAAAATCTAGAGTTGCAAATTGCGGCTAGTGCTTAACTAACCTGTTGCAGTAGGAAAGACCTAGGACAGCGTAGAGGTCAGGAGTCGCAGGGGTTCCAATTCCAACTCCAATCTTTTGCTGGACCCATCTCTCAGAGAACCCTGCACGAGGACTGGTCTGTGACTTTTTAGGTGAAGGGGTGATATAACAGCCAGAAACAATCATAGGCACCGAAACAGAGAGATCTGCAAAGAAGTACATGTTTGTTTTTAAACTTTTGCAGTGATATGAATGAAGGACTCTAGTTATGATTTTTGAACCACATAGAAAAAAAGAAAATGCATACTCACCAAGGGCAGTGCCGTCCCCCCTGTTGCTTACATGCACTCCTTTGCCAGACAGTGGTGAATCACACAGAAACTGTTGCTTCAGTAGAGAGCCTTTCTGTTGATCAAAGTCAAGCCGCTGTACAGGCAGATGCGTGCACAAACACAAACTCAGAAAACAATTTATAGTAGAAACAAAAATATATGTTGTACTGCCTTAGGGAAGTATGAATTATAGCCAGTATGTTAGCTAAAGTCACAGGACTCCATAAGCAAATACTATGTCTTGAAATTAGGCCTTTGACTAATACTAAAAGTGATTTTACCCAACCAGAAAAAGTGCCCCTTTTGCATTTCCTACCTTAAAGCCCCCCACCCTTCTCCCAGCTGCCTCAATCACTTTAAACTAAAGTGTAATCTAGTAGTCTCATGGGCTTTTGGGTGGATGGGCTTTTCTGGTGGAAGCACAGAGAAGCTAAATGATGTCTGTCTCCTTGTCCCAACTCTGAATGGTCATTAGTCATAATGAGCATATTGTGTCAATAAACTCAAAACCTGAGGTCTACACAACTGAAACGTTACATTAAATAAAACTTCTCTTGAATGTGCAAGTGGCAGTATGTGGGTATATATGTGGGTGTGTAGAAGTCCCATTTTCACTTGTAGAAAATAGAAATTACGGTAGCCTTGCACCATCCAAAGTTGGATCTATGATGTCTCTCCCAGGCTAGGTTTCCCCTAAACAAATTCTGCTAATAATTTATGAAGCCCACGTTATTAACTACACATTGTTTTATGTAAAACTGTGGGAACACGAACACACAGGGCTCTCCAATTCTAGTCGTGAGTTGAGATGTCCGTCATGCAGACACTAGCTAAATTCAAACTCTGCAGCTTAATCAACAGGAAGCTGTTTAATAGTATTCCGTTACAACAGCTGTTTTGGAAGTGATTTTGTTAGCATGCATTTCTTTAAAACAGTCATAGTTAAAACACTTTCTTCCGACTCACCTCACGACTCAATTTGATGGCAGCTTCTGTGAAATTATGCCTTTCCCTCTCAAAGGTCCTCCTCTGGTGAGTCAGCTCAGCCCAGCGCACATGAAGTCTCTCACACTCCTCCAGGACATAGGAATCCTCCAGGACTGGCAGGGCAGGTGAGAAAAGGCTATCCTATACAAATACATATAGCAAAGGATTGTCACTTAGCAATTTTAGAAATATTCATGGCCTATAGTTATGTGAAAACAGAAGGAAATGCATAATTCGTCAACCGGCATTGACAACTGGACTGATCAGCAACAAATGTCTTCACTGGCAGTATGTAGCATAGTAAGTCCACTCCCCCCCCCCCCATGTTATACTTTTCTGCCCAATTTACCCGTGTGACCTGTACACCCCAAATCAACAAATAAAAAAAAGCTATAAAGTTTACACAGTATAGCTTTGATATTTAATATTGAGGTGTGTATTACATGATAAGAGGTTCTCACTTGTAACATCTGCTGCTGTACTCTGATCAGCTCCTGGCTTGCTTTTAGCTCGGTTTCTAGCTCCAATAAGAGCTTATCCTGATCAGAAGCCATAACACTGTTACCTACACAGACAACCCCAAAGAACAGTTAGTTATGACCAAAAATCAGTCCAAATGCAACAACAGAAATGTTTTCATAAGACTGATTTGCAGGGCTATAGAAAAAGCTCTTAACCACAAAAAAAATATTGTGTATGACAAATGGTGAAAATAGCTACAAGCTTGTGATGTGGTGCACTGTGAGTAAGTAGATCTTTAATATTTTTGAAAAGGTTAATGAAAATTGCCAAAAATGGGGAAGGCAGATTTGAATGTGGTTAAAACATGTGTCCCAAGTTTAAAGATTGAATATCTCTCTCACACACA
>OOFJ01029476.1:0-13987 GCA_900323375.1 Benthosema glaciale
AGACGCGCCGCCTGACCGACAGCCTGAGGGAGAGCGCCGAGCGGCACGCCGAGGAGCTGAAGAAGCAGGAGGAGAGGGTCTGCACACGTCACTTCACTCATATCATAGCGTTAAACCCAATTAAGACCTGAAGCCCGATTCTACAAATGCCTTCTAAATCTGTAGTTCTCACACTTAGAATTTTTCTTTCACATGATAAAACATGGCAGCTGTACAAGCTGAGCTTGTAGCTTTGCCATTTTTGACTAGCCAACGCTAAAATCTAAAATGACGTGAATGCTTTCCCGCTTTTAGTAGAAAAAAGGCATGGTATTTTTTGGAAACCTTAAAGGCCTTTTCATACTCCAGTTTTAGTTGATGAGGTGACCACCTTTTCGGTTTCGGTGGTCATCTCCTCACCGAAAACTAGAGTATGAATAGGCCTTAACAAATGAGTTTTTATTGTGATCCGATAAAATGGGAAAAGAGTTTGCGTTGTGAATGTGATATCAATAAATATTCCTCCATAGTTCCACTGACCCAAGCCGGCACATTGATTGATCATTCAAATACACATGCTTTAATTAATTGAATTAGTTGCTTGCTGTACATCAGTGTACTATAAGGTCAGCTTTAATGCAGCCTGCTATGTTTTTACTGGAGTTTTTAAACTGAACTGGAAAACAAATAGCAAAAAATCATAGGTTTTAATCCCTAAATACTAGTCTTTATGGGAAAATGTTTAATAGATTTTCTTTCCGTCTCTATTCTTCACTTTCCTGAAAAAATATATGGCTGATTTGAATAGCCAAAATAGCCGATCTACAAGATGCGTCACATTGTAAGCTTATAGATCGGCTTAATGTTTTTGGAAATGTTCACCTATAATGACATGGCCAGATTGACCGTTGTTAATGCAGTGTTTTGGTTGCGTGTTTGCAGATCCGCAGTCGGGACAAGCACATCAACAACCTGAAGAAGAAGTGTCAGAAGGAGACTGAACAGAACAGAGAGCGGCAGCAACGCATCGAGACTCTGGAGAGATACCTGGCCGACCTGCCCACCATGGAGGACTACCAGCGGCAGAACAAACAGGTCAGTATCTCCGCTGTTCTCTGGTCGCTCCGCCATAATGGATCGCATCCTGGTGTTCTCTGGTCGCTATATAAATGCACCATTTACCCCGTTAACCCATTCAGTACGGGAACCCCTTTTGGTGTTCTAAGCATTGTTATACTTTAGCTATTGAAAGCTGTAGTGTCGCCCTATGAGCTTGTAGATCTGCTATTTTTGAAAAATCGTGAAAATGTGACGCAAATCTTTGAATATATATTCTTTCAGAGCGACCGTTTTTAACTCAAATCTTTGCTTCTGGGAGGTCATATTTTCAGATGGGGGTCGGCGGCCAATTCCATATATTTTTGGGGGTCCTTGACATGAAAATATTTGTGAACGACTGGCATAGAAACATAAGTTTTTCAGAAAACTGTCATTTACAGGGAAAAAAGTTAAAATATGGAGATGAGAGGTTTCTTCTGCAATAGAAACAATATATGGAGACTGACTGACTGACTGTGTGTGTTCAGCTGCTGGACGTGGAGCAGCGGGCGGCCCACCTGCAGGGCAAGGTGAGGGAGCTGGAGGTGTGTCTGGAAGAGGCTCGCTCACTGACCAGAGAGAAGGACTCACTGCTGGACGAACAGAGATGCAGGGAGAGAGAGCTGCTGGCCACCGTTACCAAGTACAAGAGACACACACACACACATTTTAGCAATTTATTCATGTCTGCAAAAAGGAGAGCATACATATACACAAATATTAAGGTGCATCTCTTCATGATACAATAAGAATTTCACTCGGTACTATATGTAACGTGTCTTCGCTCTCCATGCGTCCTGTATGTAGTGGACGGCACACACCCCACATCCACTAAAATCCATCAAAAATCCTTGAAATGGGAAAAATGTTTGAGGCCCACTGGGTTAAATGCAACGGTTGTGCTATGTTCAGTTTGCAGGAGCGTGTGCAGGAGGGTCTGGAGGACGGAGCCCGGCTGCCCTCCCTGGATGTGGAGACGCTCAGAGCAGAGAACGCTGTCCTGAGAGAGGAGCAGCACAGACTGAAGAAGGTCCGACCACATGAAAGAGCCCTGACATGACACATATGTTTTAGTTTTAGTTCACTAAATTTCATAAGATTTCACTCTACTAAATCTAGAGATGATTTTGCAGATTAAATTACAACTTTGTTGCATGCTGAAAATACCCAAGCTACAAGCTCACAACCCCTCGCAACGTGTTGTGGGCGCAACCAAACTTCACATTCCTTAAAAAATGTCTTAATTCCTCACTAGTCCCTTCCTAACATTTTAGTCTAGTTTTAATTTGTTGACGAAATTGTCAATATTTAGTTTTAGTCATCATAGCATATTTAGTTTGTCAGTGAATTAACACATGAGCAGACCTCTCTCACAAAAGTTGGAACCATTTTCAGCTTGAGGGGCCCAGAGCGCTCCACCCCTGAAAAACAAATACAAAATAAAATAAAAACCCTGAATGCATAGAGTGCTCAAACAAGATGTTCTGTGTTGGGGAAAAGGCCTGCTCCATAGACACGCAGAGCATAAAACGCAAGGCTTTTCCAAAGAAATGTAGCCTAAAAAAATCCTGATTCCTCTCCTTGCAGGTCATTGAGAAACAGCTGAGGATGATGGAACAGCTTGGGGCTCAGATCAGAGTACGTAGTATTGTATTCCTCCACGTGAAGTTCACCTACATTTGGTATGAAATATCATCGTTAAAAACTGGTATGATTGTGCGTTTGAGCAGAACGTGGAGGAGCAGCTTTCCCAGGAGGAGATCAGCGCCCAAGCTCTGAGAGAGGAGGTGAATGCCAAAGAACAGAGTCTGCAGCAGCTCCGCTCAGCCATGAAGGAGGTGAGAGACACGTACCCACACACACTCATGTTTGAATTACCTTCTTTGTGAGAACATAAACATTTCAGATCGGCAATTTTATGAATGCCATTCATACAGTATTTTGCTATTTTTGGTTCATGACAATAAATGTAACCCTAACCTGACTTAAACCTAACGCCCATTTTTCTCAATTTCCATTTGCCCTAGCCTTGACAACCTTACAGGCTATGCAAAGATAGCATTTTATGTAGACATAGCACTCTATGTGTATAGATATTCCACTCTTTTTTTAATTTGATGTATTACCATGTGTTGTTCTTGATCACTCTGGATTAAGTGCATCTGCTAAATGCCTAAATTGCATTTTCTTTTAAAGGTATATTCAGTGATTTCAAATATCACTTTTTTTTGTTTGTGATAATCCTCCCTACTATAGAGTGTGCTAAGCATATAATTAGTTCCTCCCTATCCCCAGTGAACCGCACTGGTCAAAAAACCCTAGTTTCACTTTTGGTGGTGGGAGACAAAGCATTCATCCAATCAGGATAGAGGGGGCCTTCCTCCAATCAGGATCGAGCGGTGGCGGGCCTCTGTGCGTGTGCTGTTGGCCTGTTGCGGGTCCCCCCACTGTAGAGCGTGTGCATGTGTACATCTTGTTACTGGGGCAGACCGGGGGGTTTTCCAAATCACACAAAAAAAGTATGCACGCAAACACACACACACACACTGTGACTCTGTGTTGACCTTGTTGCCGTGTGCATTTCAGCTGTCGGGGCAGAACCAGGAGCTGCTGGACGAGAACCTGACCCTGCAGGAGCAGATGGGAGATCCAGAGTGGAGGAACCTGAACCTGACCCAGGCCTCCGGCAGCACCATGCAGCCGAGCGGCGCCCGCCTCACCCAGAGGCTGCATGGCGAGATGTCGTCCTGCCTCGGTGACCTGCGCTCCCTGTGCAACGTGCTGACCCAGAGAGCACAGGGACGAGACCCCAACCTCTCCCTGCTGCTCGGCATCACCTGTAAGCAACTAAGCAACTCCTCCATTGGTTGTTTTTCTCTGCTCTTTGCTGTGATTCGTTAAAGCAGGGGTCTTCAAATTGTTTCTGGCCAACGACTCCTTAGCGGGGAGAGAAATGAAGCACTACTTATTGTATAACATTATGTTGCAGATTAAACGTTCTCGTAGATTTCAAAGATGGCTTCAGCGATTTTGTTTGACAGCACTTTCATCAGTGTTGGATTGCCTTTAATGTCTTTTCATACGGTTGAATACTCAATAACCTAAGAACTAGTACTTGATCTGATCTTTTTCCCTACCTACACCAAACCTCTTTGACAAAAATATCTATCTACAAGCTTAGAGTTCTGCTATTTTTGGCCAATGCTCCCCTCGGAAAAGGAATTTGAGGGTTCAAGTGGTTATTGTAAAAAAAAAAAAAAAAAAAAAGGTCCTATCACACAAAACATTTGGTGGTCCCCGTAGTAACTATGAGGACCCCTAGCGGTCCTGGACCCCCTGTTGATGACGCCTGCATTATAGCATTCAGCCACTAGAGGTTGTGGTTTACTGTGGATTGTTCAAACGGGTAAGAGGCGTAGTAACTAGGAAGCACAAGAAGTCATTGTGAAATCACAGTAATCTTGTCTTTCTACAAGAATATCATACATATTCCATTGGCATACCCCAAACCGTTGCGTACAGGCTTTGATCACCATGGTCGGTTTCATTGTGGATTGATTCAACTACCAGATCAGAGTTGACTTGACATTTATGCGTCTGGTACAGCCCTGATATGTTCTAAATCAATGTTAAAATAAATGTAATCAATGAAGTGAATGCTGTGTTCTCTCCGCAGCACCCCCGCCCATTGAAGAATGTGTGGAGGACTGGCTGAGTCCAGAGGTGTTGCAGAAGAAGCTGGCAGACGCCCGGCTGCTCCGACAAGACGTGGAGGAACTGCGTACCATAGTGTCTGACCGCTATGCACAGGACATGGGAGATAACTGCATTACCCAGTAGTCCTCCTTCCATAGTGTCTGACCGCTATGAACAGGACATGGGAGAGAACTACATTACCCAGTAGTCCTCCTTCCATAGTGTCTGACCGCTATGAACAGGACATGGGAGAGAACTGCATTACCCAGTAGTCCATCCTTCCATAGTGTCTGACCGCTATGAACAGGACATGGGAGAGAACTGCATTACCCAGTAGTCCTCCTTCCATAGTGTCTGACCGCTATGAACAGGACATGGGAGAGAACTTCATTACCCAGTAGTCCATCCTCCCTGGAAACGGAAAAACCCTATCAACTCGTAGCTCCTCCTAAAACAAGTGGTTCTCAAAGTGGGGTCCAGCAAAAAGAGTTTAACATGGCGTCAAAATCTGTTTTAACAACTTTAATAACACTATATGCATCGGCTATTTTCAAAAACATTTTTTTTAAACATTTTAACAACACATTTTGTGACTGTCCCAGTCACAAAATATTTGGAGTTTGGGGTTCTGTGGCCAGGTACAGATCAGTTTGGGGCTCCTTGACATGAACATGTTTGAGAATCACTCTTCTAGAAGAAGGGTCTGGGATGCCCAGTGACCAGTAAATGAATGACAGACGGAAGACTTGGTTCTGATTTGAGACGGAACAGAGGCTCGTCAAAACGGGACGTCTCCTCGTCCACTGGTCATTATCCTTGTCACACCGCTAAACAACGCAAGATGTGGCGATCAGTGGAAAAGCTGAACTCTTAATACTTGATAATTGTAGCATAATGTATGTTGCGTGCCTGGGGTGTTATTTTCTTTTTTTATTCATTGTCATGACATTTTTGTGTCTGTTGGTAAACACTCGTCCACCTTTTTCTAGTGAGCGGGCGTTTGTGCAACTATGAACGTATGTAATTTATTTTAAACCTTACTTTCCCTCTTAGGGGAAGATAAACCAGGATGTGGTTGACAATCAACTGAAAATATTTTGATCTGTATTTTTTTTTAATGACTTTTTGGGCCGTTTTGCACAACAAGCATGAGGACTATAAACAAAAACTGGATGGTGGAGTTCACATAACTGTAACCAAGACAACTAGAACAATCTAGTTATTGTTGTAGTTATAGTGCTTGTTGTGAACGGCCCGAATAGACTGGGTAATGTTACTGACGAGCCATTATTTAAAATGGTGGGCACTGTAATGTTAGATTGAGATGACAATGGTTCACAGTACAAATCCTCAGTTTCAATGTATCCATTTGTAACTCTTGTTTAATTTAACTCGGTGTGGACAAATGTACAGTCTCAGAGGATTTTACATAATGGGGCTATATGACTAAAGCAACTGACACCAATAGGCCTACTGCAGTTCAAAGGGACCGTCCGAAAACGTCTATGAATGTCAATTATTTTATTTATTTTTTCAAGGCTCTCTTTCAAGGACTGAAAGTCAACATGTGCCTTTTCTGTGCTGCTGTTACAGCCACAATACCAATGCAATTAGACCAAGTCACCACAAAGCGCTATACCCACCACCATTTTCTCTTTTTGACGTGATCTTACTTGGTCTATCAAGCAACAAAACAATCAATACATTCCTTGCCTTTTGACTGTTATGGCTACTTTGTCTTGGCTTGGTGACTTAGCTAGTTAAGGCCTTTACACTGTTGTAAGCCAGGTTACTGAATGACTTCCACTTAAATTAGATGTAGCAGGCAGGTTTATGTAACGCTATAGCGTTCAGTCATTGGTGTCTATCAAACTGGATGTTTGATGGACAATGTATACATTTTCCTGCAGTATTGATTTACGTTTTTGTTTGTGTTCACAAGTGTAATGTGAAAAGCATTTGTTTGGTCCTAATTTATTACTGTAACATCTCACTTATTTAACAAGCATTACATAATAAGCTGCAGATTAGCAGGAATATCAAGTTTTTATTTTTTAGAAAGCCAACTACTGCATGCTCCAACATCTCAGAATGTTCTTTGCAAAAATGGAAAAGATGTTTATATTTTCATATATTTTTTGTTTTTGACTGTAGAAATAAAAAATGTTTTGAATACTCTTGCCCATTGGATTAAACATATTTCATTGCATTTATTTATCTTATCTGCAGAGGAGGCCTAAGCTATGTTTCAACTATTTCAATTGAAACAAGGCCCGACCTCAAACTGACACGCACTCACTGAGATAATTATTCAGCCGAATTCGCATTGTATTAGCATTGTATTATCCCGCTCAGTCTTCTGTTGCTGCTGTACCCTTTAAGCAGAAAGTTTAAAGTTTTTGAGGTTTTAGAATGTGGGAGAGGAGTAACACCTATGATGGTCTAGTTGCGTGCCAGTGGTGCACGGTTGCACCATAACAGCAGATAAATATGTCGTGATTTGACGTGTTGTGGGCTTGTAAGTTGTACTTCCGCTATTTTCAGCGCGCAACAAAGTAGGAACATGAGAAGTCGGCACACCGTGCCAAGGATTGCTGGTACGAGCTGGAAACGTAGGTTACTTGAGATGGCAGAGTGCCATTGATTAGGTATTCCTGTCGTAGCGGTGTGCCCTTGCATTTGCTGTGAGCCTTCTCTGCTGAAAACATAGAATCTAATTCACTGCAACACAGGTATATACAATAAAAGTACATTTATTTTGTTTAAGAGTTTTTAAATCATAGTGAACTCTAATTGTATATTTATTGGTTAAAACATGTTTTACATTGAAAGCTCTATTCTGTATATTGCTACAGTTTTATTTTATTTTACCTTTTTCTGTAGCTGTGTCTCCGTCTTCCCATATACCGTTTTTTAGGAAAAAAAAGTTCTGGCGGGTTATGTTTCAGAGACAGAAGCCTTTTAACAGCTTAGATTTGATAGTTTTTCAATTCCGACTTTTCATCACAATTTTACATGTTTATCCTGTATCCTACATGAATTATCTCATGATTGGACGACATTGGTATGCTGAAATTGGTACACCACCTTAAGTCCAGGTTCTTTCCCCGCCCCACATTTGTTATCTACACAAGGCCGGACATCCAAAGGCCGGAGATTATGTTTTCTATCATGTCCGTCTCTTAGTTTGTCTGTGAACAGCTGATCCTGGTCCGGAGCAGCAGTGCAGCGTTAGGTGTGAGTCCACAGGACAGCAGTGTGTGTGAGTTGTCGTCATAGCAGCGCTGTGGGAACACACTGATGACGTCAAAGTCTGTGACAGCTGTCCCCCTGTGGCACAGGAGAGACGAGAGATAGAGAGCGTACATGTTAATCCATGGACAAACTAATTACCTCTATACTATACAGCACTGGTTCCCAAACACATTTTTATGGCTTTCTTTATTTATTTTATTTTTCCTAAATTTCGTTTATTTTTTTAATCATTTCAAAACATTTTCACAAAACATTCCCGAGCAAAAGCAAACTTTCATGAAAGAAAAAAGAAAAGGAATGTCTAGTAGTGAAAATCAACTTCACAAAGCGGCACATTGTGAGCTTAAAGATCTGCCATTTTCTCTAGTTTGAGTCCTGGGCAAACGCCTAGCTCTTTTGGGTCTTGAGCTAAAATGTTGGGGAACCACTGGTATACAGTCAGTTAGTTTACTTCTGTTGTATGATGAATCATGTTTTGAACTTGTAGATCAGCTATTTCTGCTATTTGTCCAGTTTTGAAAAATACTCCTTTCCTTTCATTATGGCTCAACTCAAATTCAACTTTATTGTAACATCACATGTTTACACTAGTGCACCAGTGGTTCTCATAGCGGGGTCCAGGGACCCCCAGTGCATGGTCCTTGAAGGTGTTCCAGGGGGTCAAAAAAATAAATCAAACGCTATATATTACTGATAGTTAGGAACCAAATGGACTCTAGCAGGTCTGTAACTCTCAGAGTTATGGTGGCCTGTGACCTAATCTGCATATCATCCCTGCTGGGTGGAAAGCAGATTGAGCTTGCAGATCTGCTACTTTTGATGCTTTTGTGACGCTGATGTAGTATGATCAAGAAGGGCATTCATTTACGATAATAAAACAAAAAGTTAAAACATAAGAGGTTTTTGCCCAACAACAATCACATCAAAACCAGGGTCCTCGAAATTGCTTGAGGAGCACTGTCCTGGACAGTCCAGCCAGTCGTCTCACCGGTGTCTGTCCAGATACTGGCGAAGGTGACCTATGGTCTCCGAGAAGCGCATCTTCAGTATGTAACTGTTCTCCCCGTCCTCTGACTTCACCCTCAGCGTGGTGACATCACGAGCTGACGGAGGCCGCTCACTGTCACACATCTCCAGTCTGTGTGAGAGAGAAGGTGATGAGGGTCACTTTACACTACATTATGTCCACATCACCATCTGTGTCATTTAAAATGTTAGCATTGGCTATTCAGAAATACCATATATATATTGTACAGTATACAATACATACTGTACAAGCTCATACAAACATGGCACAAACAATTTCAGATCAATTTGGGTGGTCCTTTGAGAACCACTGATTTAGGCATTTGTAGAGTCAGCCTCAGATCTATAGTACTCATTGAACATTTTTAACTCACATATTTGATTTGGGGTCCCTGGAACAAAATGCAACAAAATGCATATTCATATTGATGAAATATGATGTAGAAGAATGTCTGGACTTGATATTTAACATTCCTGCGTACCTCTCTTTCATGGCCTGCAGCACTGGAGTTTCTACCAGAATCACTGAATTGCGGATGTCAGACTGTCCCTGTATTAAAAACATTAAGTGGAAATCAAGCAGAAAAGTGTATTCATTATATTAAATAATGTATTATGTGTAAATGTGTATTGTACTGCGCAAAGAAGTTGTGTATATACTGTATAGGACAGCCTTGAGATTCCCTGGCATGGCATCCATGTTCTCTGGCCTCACCTGCAGAACAGCCTGGACTGAGTCCCGGATATCAATGACTCTGCCAGCCTTCACCACCACTTTGGGCAACCTGTTCAGGAACTGATCCATAGTGGTCTTCCTGCCTGTGTACAGGCAAAAAGAAAATAGAAAAAAGTAGCACATTATAACATTTGATATCACGTATACCCAGCTTGTATTTGCCCTGGGTGAGAGGAGTGATAAAACTGACAAACTCATCCCTACTAGGACAATCGGACATATATATAACAATATATGTTACAAAATGCTTAAATTACTATAATAGAAAAAAAGACAAGAATGATGCAGTACTTGAAATAGAACTAAGAACTCTGTCAACTACAGTATGTATAGAAGTACCACATTTCCAATTTGGTGTAAAAGCAACTCTAGAGTACAGACCAGGTATCTCAGAGGGGACCGTACTGGATGATTCTTGGCCTGATGCTCCATCAACAGACTGTCCTTTTCCTTCCCAAGGTCTCCTAAAAATAAATATCTCCTCCCGTCTGTCATGTACCTGCACAAATCAATCAATCCTGTTTTATAACGATCAAACAAACCTCTATGGAAGTGGTCCCCAACCCCTTTATCTTTGGAGACCCCCCTTTTTACACCTGACAAAAGCTTACCATTTTATAATGGAATGCCCAAGATAGGGATTCCAGGTTGAAATGTGAATGAAAGCAAGTCGTGATTTTGTGCATCAGGCCGTTAACATTTTGGGCCTCATACCTCATAACTGTGATTTTTGCCCACCCGCCCTATGGAATGTCACATGTTCAGACAAAGAACACTTCGGCAAGGTGTCCGCACTCGTGCCGTCTCGTCATGTCCACACAAACACACAGCTGCAGTACGCACCTCGAAAGGCACTGCGTCCGGAAATCTCTGCTGGAGCTCCGATGGGAAATATCCGTCCATCAGGTCTTGCATGCACTGCTGCAAAGAGCGAGAACAATTGGATGTGAGCCAAGTTCATGATCAGATCTACAAGCTTGCAATGTGAGGCGTTCTCTCAGGCCAGCTCTTTAAACGTAACAGAAGAACCATCTTCAAGTGGGACTCCTCTTGTCATTCAATCAGGAGAGAGAACCCTACAAAGATCATTTATCAGCTTGTGATCCTTTTCCTATTTTGTCTGCTTATCTATTTGTTTCATTACTTAAATGTAACGTGTAACCCTGACCTGAAAATGTATTTTCAGTTTCATACTAAAGAGCTGGAGAGACCGTGAGACCCTTCCTACTGAACAAACACTTGTACCAGCGGAATATAGAGCTATTTAACACTTATTTGGACAAACCGACCTGGGTGCTATGTTCCTGGTAAGAGCGGAAGGGTCCGTCAAACATCACAATGCCATTGCTGTAGAGCCTGAGCGGGACGGGGGTCTTTTGAGCCAGGTGTGCCCCCCTGGCCGTGGCCTGAACGAAGGACGTCCCCTCCCCAGCCAGGACGTTCAGCTCCTGGATGCTCTGCACCACCAGGTCAAAGTTCATCTGGAAGCTCCTGATCACGGAGGAGGCTGCAAGAGCAGTGGTGCAAAGTAACTACGTAAGTATACATTTACTCAAGAATGTACTGTACAGATATACAAGCGAATAACTCGTCACGATGCAATGCACTGTGAGCTGAGAAACCAAATGGACCCTTACAGGTCTGTAACTATGGGAGGGTACAAAATCAATTTGTACTCTGTCAGAGTTATGGGGTGTTCGTGGCCTAATCATGCATACCAAACTAGGGGTCCTTGAAAATAAAAAGTTTGAGGACCACAGTTCAAATGGGTGCCGTGGCACCCTAGGGTGAAATGACGCAAGTCTAGAGGAGAGATGCCGCAGAATTCTTTGATAATATTTGTCATTTATCAATATAACTTCATTTTAACCTCTTACCGGTACTATAAACTCTCTAGTCTCTAAACTTAGTAATATGGACCACCAAACCTCTACAAGCTCACGCGTTGTGAGCTCATATTTGGTGAATGTTCCTCCCAGAATAGGGATGCTGGGGTTCAAATGGTAAATGTCAAGTATGGAGTTATTTTCAATATGTCGTGACTCGTAATGGAAACTACTCTTCTCTCAAGTTTTGTCCCTGACATACTGTATCTAAGGAGGAAAGATTTAAGATACTTATTTACCTATTTACATAATATCACATATTAATGTAAGGTTCTATAGAGTATCAATTAAATTCAGGGGTGCCTGAAACCTGGTTGCCACGTGTCTCTGTCTGAGGAGCTCTGTCTCTGGAAGGATTCACGGTCTTCTCCCTCCTCTTCACTGGTCTTACTGCTGTCTCCATCGCCTACCCAGATCATACCATATTCACTCAGATAACTCTGCCACGGACAACACTGGAAACACACATTAAACACAAAGTGAATCAACATTGTAGTGAGTATTAAACTTTAAAGGACCCCGGGCTCTAATATATATTTGGCCGTAGACCACCCACAATGTAGTTTCTATATGCTTTGTTGTGAAAGAAAATACAGTAAATCATATCTACTGGTATATATTGTTTCTCGTAACCCCTAAAAATCTTACTACCAAAGCCCCCCTTGGGCTCTACTATATAGTAGTAGATACACTAGTCATTGAAGATCTACAAGCTCAGTGTGTGGTGTCGTGACCTGTTGTGAGCTTGTAGATCACAATACAGTAGGTACGCGAGGGAAGATGAACTTACCTCCATTTCATGTACTTGGGTTTGCAGACGGCTGCGTGTGTTAACAAGGTCGTCTTTGTCAGGCAGGTCACTAGCGGTCTCTAAATGAACACAGGTGAATCATTTAGACTAAAGAAATTAATTATGTTTATATTTACATAATTGCTGGGAGTTACCTGTGTTTTTAAGAAGCCTCAGTTTTTCTTCCAGAACAGAAATCCTTGTCCTTGAGGTGTAAAAATAGAATTATAGAAAAATATACTGTCAGTTAAAATACATCAACATTACAATTAATATGTAGACATTTAGCAAATGTTCTTATCCAAAGCGTCTTACAATAAACAAGGTATTTAATCACATAGAATGCAGAGAACAGTGTCTCAAGAAACTAGTATACCAGGTAAATGAACCTAAATTAAATGAGCCTAGCATCTGCCTAAACAACAAGCTATCTAAATAACATTCTGTACATTGAAACTATAGGATAGAAATCTAAACAACAAGCTATCTAAATAACATTCTGTACATTGAAACTATAAGATGTCCGATAAACAATGAGCCATGTATCTGTCTATGTAGAAATCTAAACCACAAGCTTGTAGATTGGCTATTTTCGGTGCAGAGGTTTGGTGTAGATGAAGAAAGAGACCTAAGTGTACCGAGTCAAAGAAGGTCATGTTTACAAAGTATTGAGGGTTTAAGTGGTTAAATGTATGAAAACCAACATTTAACATGAATCCAATATGTAGTGAGGGTCCCTGCTTCATCTGTCTCAGCTTAGAGGTCCTTGGCCTGAAAAACTTTGAGTTTGATTTTGAGTCTGAAGAACTGAGTCTTCAGATTACGTCAGAATTACTATAAGTCTGATACGAATGACCGGGTACTACCCAATTATAGAACACATTTGGGAAGATTTCCATTCTACTACTCTGCCACCCAAACATGGAATGCCCTGACACCACACCATCCATTTAAAGGTATGGATCACTGGTTTCTTTCAAAACTATAGCCTGAAAAACTATCTATCAGGAAAACAAAATGGCAGGACAATGCCTTTTCCCAGAGAAAGTAGGTGTCATTCACTGCTGACATTTCTCCCTTTTCTCCTTTGTAAATAACATAATAATATTTGTATTACTTGATGAGTGATAACATGTATTATTGTGTTGTTTTTATGCTATATTGATGAATCGAATACGTAACACAATGGAAACCTTTCTTTTGTGTTATCCCTTTAGCCTGCCCTTGGTGTGTGACTGGTCTCATGCTGAGGTGTGTTGCAGTCGGAGACTCACCTTGTGTTCTATCTGGTGAGCCTGGATCTTCAGTGTTCTCTCCAGACAGGCCAGTCGCTGCATCATGGACGACATCAGCTCATAGTCACTCGGTGGAATACCTGGGTGACTGCCAGAAATACACACTTTAGAAAATGAAAAGGGTCCAGGTATACTATGGTTTAATTAGTATAGTAGTAACAGTTCTCACATGTTAGTTATAAAAAAAGTAAAAAACCTTACCATTACTGAGTGTATTGGATATATA
>OOFJ01029482.1:2469-13235 GCA_900323375.1 Benthosema glaciale
ATAGCAACAGTAGACTATAAAACAGCCTCAGTGGTAGAGGAGCGAGAACGAACGGCATAACCATGGGACCAGTAATAAAATTGTGTCCAATATAGAAGGTTTGGTCATGGCTTAACCCATTTCAGACGGGATTCCATTTTTGGAGCTTTACCCTTCCAGACGGGAAACCATTTTTGGTGCCTGTACAGTATGTACAGTATTAAAAAAATGCAAATTTTCATGCTATGCAGATGATATTTGAGTGTTTTTCAGAGATCTTAGGGCAGGATTTAGAAGGCGTTTTTAGAATCAGGTTCAGGCATCAATGGGAAAGGAAGGCCAAAAGAAGGGACCGGTCAAAAGCCAAACCATGGAACAAATGGACATCAAGCAGTGAAGCACAGCACATGCCACTTTAAGCAACCAGCTGGAAAGGGGACAAGGTGAATCTCTTTTAATGGTTATTTGGTTTGAGGGTTTTATTGTGATTGTCTGAGGTTTATAGTTTTCATGCTACATTTGCTATGTACTTTATGGGATATTGTATATATTATGGTTTATTGGAACATGTTTGTTATGTGGATATTGAGAATATGGGATGATGGATGTTTATTATTTCTGATTTATGATGCATTTTTATGCCTTTGTTTTTGTCAGTTCTACGGTGATATACGAATAAAGCTACTTCAAATCATCAGTTCAGTCTTCAACCTTTCATGGCCAGCTGGGTCCGCTACAATCTGCGTCTGCTGTCTGGACTCAACAGGCTCTGAAATGAAACAATTAAAACCCCAGAGTTTAGGATCAATTACGATGAACACCTCTTATTGATTTAAATATTTATTAACAGTACATTTCAAGCACAACCGAATACAAGCCTGTTAACTGAGTGGAAAACCGCATAAACACATTTCTACTTGTTTACATTAGGGCCCACCATTTTCATTTCATCAAAACATTTAGAGACGTACAAATATACACTTCTATATAGCCTTATACTCAACTTCAACAATACATTATTAAACAATAACAGACAAGGAAGGGTGAACTTATGTAGTTAATCACTTTTCAAAAAGTTACTGTTTAACAGAGCATTAAAATTAATCTTTTCTCTTCCCAGTTTTCCAGCATCAAAAAAGGGAATTAAGAACCTTCTTTCTCATGTGCAGCACATGAAAAATGAATAAAGAATAGAGAGTATGCACACAGTATGGACACGCACACCTCATCTAGACTGAGTGGCAATACTTCCCATAGACAGGCCATTCACCCAAACTGAAAAGTCCTATCTAATTGTATTAAATAACGTCAGTGAATAAAAATCCACTGTAGTCATGTTATGAGCTACTCCCGGTCAAGAAATTCCTTGCAGATGATTTTTTTCTAAGTGCTGGAGTTTGGAAGTGCTCGGTGACTATCACTCAACAGCCCAGACGTACCACCTGTTTTGAATTTGCACATAATGCAGGAGGCAGCAGGAGGTTGCTTACTTGCTTTACCGATAATGAGTGCTTCCAAACTCTGACACAAAATTAATCAAATGCAGGGCATTTATTGACAGAAAGTAGCTCATAACGTTTCTATGGTGGATTTATATGAAACAAAAACTTTGCAGAATAATCCAAGCTTTCCGTATAGCTGCAAAGCTGCTATGTTGGTGAGTTTAACATTGTTTAATGCAATCAGATAGGACTTTTATGTTTGGATGTATGGGCTGTCAAGGCCAGAAAGTTTGTGGAGTTGTAGCTCTGGTCCATAGCTCTACTGTTCTGTGATTCTGCCTTCCAGTAGCTCTACTGTTCTGTGATTCTGCCTTCCAGTAGTACTGGAAGGCAGAATCACAGAACAGTAGAGCTATGGACCAGAGCTAGTGGAGTTGTAACAACACGTCATGTAGCACAGTGGTTCCCAAACTTTTTCATGTCCCCCAAGGGCCCCCAAAATGACACTAGAGTATCAGACAGCAGGCCCCCATTTAATGGCATTTCTATCTCTGAGACCTCAATTCATATTGTACAATCAATGTTAATTTAACTCTGAGAGTGTACAAATGGAACCAAATGGACACGTTGGACCCATCAGGGTCCACTTTGGGAACCACTGCATGTAGGCTACACTTGTGATGAACATGTGATCATGCCATGAAAACAGTTACATTCTGTTTCAGATTTTGATTGAGTGAATACTTTATTAAACAGTTCATGAATAGTACACTGTGTGATACTGCGTTCTACGAGCATGACAACACTGAAACACACCATTAATCAGTTCATCTACCTGCTGTTTTTAAACGACACGTTTACTGACAGTCAGTCAGTAAACAACCACGTTATTGTTTTCACAAATATCACCATCTCTGAATGATGAGGCGACGCGTCAGGACTCGGGGGGTGCAGGTTCGGTTCGAGGCGCTGGCTGAAGTTCTAGTATAATAATAAATGACTCTGTTTCAGTGTTTTCTCTCGTACAGAAGTTCACACTAAATCTTTCTACCATCTTGGATCAGAACACAAACACAACACTGCGTTGTGGCTAGTGTTCCTGTGTATTGCTGCCCCCCACTGTTGAACTTGGGTATTGCCCATTGTGTACGGTGCCCAGTAGACTCTAGGCACTCATACAACTCACCAAGCCATATAACCCATTGGTGTAGTTGGACTCAGACCAAAGTCAGCCTAGTACTACTACCACGTACCGCCATGAAAATATATTATGGCTCTGCAGGATTTAGTGATATATTGTGTCCCTACACCCTGTCACTAAAACGATAGAAGCTGAATTGCATATACAATCATTTATCAAAATAGGAAATTAAATAACACTTTGTTTAACCACTTAATCCTGAGCATTGATACTGGCCGTAACATTCACAGAAATTAGCAGATCTACATAGGTCACAACGCGCAAAAAACATAAAGTGTAGCAAAAAACATAAAAAAAAAAAAAAACACTAGACTAGTAGGCTATACATCCCTGAGGGACTTCGGTCAAACATGGTTTAAGTGGTATTTCTTAATGATCAATAATCAATATTAATAATGTCTTGTGTTTCCTATTTAAACATGTCTTAAGTGGTTGAATACACAGAGGAACCGCTGCCATGTAGTCCCTGTGATTGTACAAACTGTAAACAGGTGCTCGTTGGCATTTTACTAGCTTTTACAACCGGAAAGCATAAGTATTTTTTTTAATGCTTTTTGCAAGTGTATGCTGCTTCAATAAAGGCTTTTTTACTTGACTGTACTGATTTATCTGCATAGTGCATAAGCATGCATAAGCATATTTATGACCATGACAGGATGCATCAGCGAGGCTGGCTGTACGTACATTACGATATGATAAGAACAGAATGGACTCATATCATATCGTAGTGTATGTACAGTCAGCCTCTCTGACGCATCCTGTCATGGTCATCAATATGCTTATGCATGTAGCAGAGTCCCTTTTTCTGTATTAGCATGTCTTTCTTGAGTGGTATAACAAATACATGTTCTTTATCATCAACCCCCACATTTGAACTTAATTGATATTGTAAAACATTTGTATCTAAACACAAATAGCATTGGGCCCAATCATTATTTTAATAGTAAGGAGGACCGGTGGATGTTAAATATAAATACATTTTAATATTTTTTTCCTATGAAGTTAATTTCAACAAGAGGATACGGTGAGGCAAAAGAAAGGAAGAACATAATGAATACCAATGCCTACTACAATAACAAACGTGTGGTACATTATAAAGACATAACTTAACAGTAAAACACTAACTAAAACACTCGTACACGTTTCTGCACCCAACATACAAACTTTTTTCCCCACTGTCCCTCACTTAACTAACATTTAATAAGTAAAATAAATAATCAAAATAGTGCTTCCAATTAGCCATGTATCCATCTTCAACATCAGTTGTGTCACAAGGGCAATAGTTCCAGCACAGAGCTCATGTTCAGTTTTGTTCACCGATATTTTGACATACATCCCCGTCAATGGCAGGATTCTGGTTAATATCTCCAAGGGACGAGTCACAAGTCCTAATGTTGACAGGAGCACTGGTATTTCTATGTATTTATATCAGTAACATTTGCCTGACTAGCCACATCCCCACCTACAAACAGCTGTTTAATTAGTTAAAATGTACAGTTTTTACCCGTGGAGTGAATACTCCAATGTCTTTCCAAATTAAGTAACTGACTGAAGCTCATGTGACAATGTCTATTGTTTTTACTGTGTGTGAACATGTTGGTGCTTCTTCAAAGCAGCCAACCTAAAGAAACTCTTGTCACAATGTTTACATTGGAATATTTTTTCTCCAGTGTGGATTAGCTGGTGTGTCTTCAGGTTATATGATCGACTGAAACCTTTGTCACAATGTTTACAGTGGAAAGGTTTTTCTCCAGTGTGGATACGCTGGTGAGCCTTCAGGTCATGTGATCGACTAAAACTCACGTTACACTTTTTACACCGGAAAGGCCTTTTCACAGTATGGATGTACTGGTGTGCCTTCAAATGACTTGACAACCTGAAACACTTGTCACAATGTTCACAGTTGAAAGGTGTTTTTCCAGTGTGAATAAACTCTATGTGTGTCTTCAGGTGAGCAGACTGACTAAATCTCTTGTCACAATGTTTACAGTGGAAACGTTTTTCTCCAGTGTGGACACGCTGGTGTGTCTTCAGAGAAGTTGGCGTGGCAAAACTCTTGTTACACCGTTTACAGTGGGAACGTTTTTCTCCAGTGTGGATATACTGGTGTACGTTCAGGTGAGCAGACTGACTAAATCTCTTGTCACAATGTTTACAGTGGAAACATTTTTCTCCAGTGTGAATACGCTGGTGCGTCTTTAGCGAACACGACTGCCTGAAACTCTTGTCACAGTGTTTACATTGAGAAAGGCTTTTCTCCAGTGTGGACACGTCGGTGTATTTCCAGATGACTTGGTCGATTGAAACTCTTGTCACAATGTTCACAGTAGAAACACTTTTCTCCAGTTTGGATACGCTGGCGTGTCTTCAGGGAACCTGAGTCACTGAAACTCTTGTCACGTCGTTGGTCATCATGGTCTCCACTGGTCTCCTCCCAATCATCACCGTCTTCAGTGACCTCAGTGTCTGATTCAAGTTCTACTTCAATTTCAGAGCAGTGGGAAGAGACGTCTTCATTATCTTCACCTTTCACTGCTAGTAATGTCAACGTTGACCCATCAGGCTCCTCTGATCTTATAAGTAGCTTCTCCTGTCCTTCTTTGATGTGTGGAGGCTCTGGTGCAGACTGGGGCTCCTCTCCTGTTCAGTAGAATCCTCCTCTTTACACACAACTTGTTCTTCAGGTTCCTGTTTGATAGAAACGTCCCTGGCTGAGTCTGGAGAGTTCATCTTCACCTGCAGTCTGGACTCCACACACTGGCCTGAAATGAAAGAATTGAAAAGGAACTTTAATAACTGCACTATAACCTGTTGGTCTCAAGAATAACAATATTTGCATAAGCCAAAGGAAAATTGGCCTAAACCTAATGTACGGTATATGGATGTATTTATGTTAGCGAAGAAATCACACAGTTAAACTGCACAAAAAAATGAGTTCTCTGTCTAAAGTGAATAAGGTGATATAGCCTTGCTGGATTAATGTCGCTCTGGATTAAGAGCATCTCTAAATGCCTAAATTGTATCCGTTTTTAATGTTTCTGCAACCAAGCATCATTAAATGAGTGGTTAGTGCTACTGTATGGGGCTGTTTGGATCTTGATGTGTCCTGAGTTGTAGGAATGGTTTAATGTAAAACAGAGGAAGCACAGGCCAGGATGTATAGTATCGTACTTCAAACATTGAGCTTTGACCCAAAATGCATCCTCAAGCTACAACTTATAATTTATATGCTCATCGTATGGGCCTGATATTCTGGAATATTGCCGGGCAAGAAAAGAGAACATTCCCTCCCTTTGTCATGGGAATGAAGAGGCCATCTCCTGCACAAGCCAGTAGCAACATTGGCACAAAGCCAGGGGAAAAAAAGAAGAAAAAACAAACAAATCACTGGCTAAAAATGCTGAGTGCTGACTAAATAATTGTACTTGAAATGAAAGAGAGTCATCAAAGGTGAACATTTGGAGAAAAAAAATACCCAATCTCCCTGCTCATGCATGCCGAGGAGGAATGGATTCCGTTTTTCCTAGGTGTAAAGAAATAGTTTGTAATCAGCGAGCCAGGTGCATATTCTACCGAGTTCAGAGCTGAGGGCCTTTTCAACCTGCAGTTTGTTCCTGTCTGAGACCAGCAGTGCTGAGTCATCTGCGAACAGGAACAAGTTGCGGTCACAAGCTGATGTCATGTAATTTACAAAGTATAAAGAACGAGAGGTGCACGCACATCCATACATTTCAACGGGTGCAGGATCTAAAAGATAACTGAAGAAAAAAGAGGAATGATCCGCACACCGTTTTAAAAGCTCCCAAAAATGTATTGACAAGAGCGGAGAAAAGGGTTACAACGTTTCGGCCTACATTGGCCTTCGTCAGGTATACTGTAATGTAATTTACAAAGTACATATATTAGGAACAGTAAAGTACAACAAAGTAAATACAAAGTAAGTCATCACTCACCAGTGTCTGTGGCAACAGTACTACCCTGTTGGTTACAATGCCTGTCTTCTGGGGTTTTCTCCAGGTTACTGGACGAGGACACCTCATTGCATTCATCCTCCTCAAAAACACATCTGAGTCTGTAAAAGCATAACTCTTGTTATTCTAATAATAATTTGTGTATGAATAATAGGACCTACTGGGGGAAAATACATGTTACAATCATATATATAAATGAAATATTACTGTGCCTTGTGTACCGTTTTCGATTCCGTGCTTCTTGTTTCCTTGTTGGATTAGACACCTTTACAGCAGCCACTAGCATTTATTAGCATTCTCACATAATTAGCATTCTCACATAATTTCTCTGGAAAATTTAAGTCAATTTCCAAATGTTAAAATGTCAAAGGAACGATATTTTTATGAAGAAAACACAATGGCAAAACTACTCAAATAAGTAGAATAAATGTTACCTTGACAAAATCATAATTTTGTAGCTTGTGAAAAAAGCTCTTTTAATATGGTGAGTCTATGGTCACCCCACAGTTTTACCCTTCTAGCTCAGAAAAGGGGGCGTGGAAAGGGGGCGGGGAAGGGCTGTGATTCACTGTGAACAAGGTCGGTGTAACTTGGGTGCACCACAAGACAACACAACGTATTTGTTTAATCATCTGAAATTGGGCATGTTCTTTAGTTATGGTTCATATTGCACTGTGATGTGGCACTATAAGCTAGATTCTGTGTACTACCAAAGACATCAAGAACTGCCAGCCAGAAAAGTAGTGCTATGGGAGCCAACACATGGGCATTGATCAAGAGGACGTCCCACATTAACATATGTGGATGGATGTACTCAAGAAAGACGCAGGAGGTAGGCTACTAAGTACTAACAAGCTGACCGGATGTAGAACCGGGATGACTGAAACGACGATGGAGGGCTCGTCTGAGGACGACCTAGAGGGAGAACATGGGTCATTCTAGGCCTGACTAGCTATGCATCCATGCGTTTTAATGAATATATCGGATCAGACCGGAATTGAAAAAAATCAGTATCGTTGCATCCCTACTTGTATTTTGCACTCATCCCTAGGCCTGACACACAGTGAGTGGGGACCCTTTCGTGGGTCACGGGCCAATTTGTATCCATCACAACTTTCTTTTTCTACATTAATGAATTTTAAAAACAAACAAATCTAAGACATCCCATGAATTTAAAATAATAGATAGCACATGGTTTTGGAAACCATGGTGCACTACAGCATGCATGATATGATGACATGATTCTCTAAAACTTCACTTGACAATCAAATTAACATTACTGTGTACAAATACTGCTCATTAATTAAGCTATAATACGTTTACACCTCAGATGTGGAGATAATTATAAATCATACTATAAAATTGCTGTAATGTAACTATGGTTACATTAATATAATAACACGACATGGACCTGCTCATTTTAAATAAATGATAAGTGTAATTGGATGAAAAGCAACATTGTGCTGAGCCTGATTCCCTGCTGTATTTCAGTGGTTGAGCTGCTAACGACCTCCTGAGGATTAACACATAAATATATCACCACCTCTGATGAAGCGAGGTGTCCAGCAGGTGTTTTGAGGAACTGAAGCTGTATAATAAATGACGCTATTTCAGTGTTTTCTCTCGTACAGAACTTCACACTAAACATCTTTCTACCATCTTGGTTCAGAACACAAACACAACACTGCATTGTGGGAAATGTTGTTCCTCTGCTTAGTTTTGCAAGTGAGTCGGTCGTATTGCTGCCCCCCACTGTTGAACTTGGGTAGTGCCCGCTGTGTCTACATTCAAGTACAAGTTAACCAGAAAAGTGGGAACATTCATTCATCTGATTCATTCACTCATATATTGTTTACTGGAAGAAAACAATATTTTTTTCGGTGATCCCATTGGTTGTGTGTTTGACTGTACCCTGTACTGATTTAATTTATGTCTGACTGTATCCTGTAGGCCTAGTAGGCCTACTAATTACATTTCTGCCAATAAAGTATTCAATCAATCAATCAAGAGCACTGGGGATTATTCTGCAATAAAAACAGCACTGAATGTGTACTTGTAAATCTGCATTTTTAACCATTGTACAACAGCAAGACTTTATCATATAAGTAGGAAACCGGTACACATTCATATATTGCTCTAATTTACACATCTACATATGGTGGCATTGATCTACAGACTTCACAAAAGACCCCATTTGTAGCCTTGTCATATGCAAGCCAATGGCAGCGGTCTCACCCTCTTTTTAATCTCGTTGCCTTTTCACTTTCCATCAAGTGTTCTGTGACTTTTTTTCTTCATTATTAATTTTTTTATCTGCCGCTTGGCCCAGATACTGGTGGAAGGATGACGCGAACAAGTCATTGAGCAAACAGGAATAAACAAATGTGAACTGTGAACTGCTTGATTAGATTAGATTAGATTTATTTATTTGGTGCATTTACTGACCGGGACGGTTCTAAAAGTATCTAGGAACAGGGCCATGTTTTGTTTTTATTGAATTTCAAACAAATTTAACAAAGGCACAGTAAAGTACTTAGTATCTAAAAAGATAACACAACAAAAAAAAGTCTTGAATTGTTTGAGAGAATTGAATAATTATCTTGAAGAATTGTTTGTTGTTCGATGTATTCAATTTATCAACATGTCATCAACAAATACAAATAGCTATATTTACAGAGAAGAAAAAGGGAAAATGGCAGTGGTGTATGACTCCTCATTTCAATGTCAATTACGGTAATATCTAACACCACCTGTGTTATTTATTTCCTGATAAATGCTTTTGAACTAGAACACCAAATATATGATATTATATAGGTATGTTTTACCCAATGTAAAATATTCCATAAAAATATTTCTCATCAAAATATATTGAAGTACAGCAATACATGGCAACTTGAGCTACTCTTATTTAATATTTCATCATGACTTTTCACAATCATAGGGGGGTACAATCGGTGAAAAACGTGCTTTTTTATATTCCTAAATAAAGAGAAATGAAGTTGGGAACTTCTCCTTTGGTCCACCCCTTCCTAAGACATGTGAGATTGGTCCAGTGAAAAAAAGATAATAATAAATAAAGTCCATTTTGGGTGTATGGGATATTTTTCTCTATCACACTATCACTAAACACGGGTGAAATCCACCCAAACACCTGCCTGTAGAAGAAAACAGGGATGTGGGCAGGGAAAAAAAACTCTTATATAATTGTCCGGGTGAAAATCACTTGTTTAGTGTTATAGACAGTTTTGAGATGACCATTACCACCATACCATACCATTACCATAAGGTAATGATATATGGTATTACCTGTGTAATACACATAGGCCACATACTTCACAAATGGCTTCTTGGATGTGCCACTTCAACTATAAGTATACAAGCATCCCAAACTCATCCCACACTATCACAACGTAAGTGTTCTCCATTGTGAAATGGTTTAATAGAGCATCACCGTCCCGCCCCCTACGCCTGTCCCAGAAGTTAATTCACTGTTAATTTTTCTCATAGACATTTCTAAAATGATTTATATAAACATGATTGCGCCACGGACAAAGCCAAATCGCGTCGTGACAAATCATGACAACAAACACAATATTTTGGGCCGATCAAATCATTAGTAAGAAGAAAGAAACGGCAGGATACAACACTTTTTGTTTCGTTTTTCTTCTTAAGAATTATTTGATTGGCCCAAAACATTGTGTTTATTGTCATGATTTGTCACGACGCGAGTTGGCTTTGTCCGTGGCGTAATCGTCTTTTAATAAATACTTTTTGAAAAGTCTGAGGAAAATGAATGGGGATTTCACTTCTGGAACAGTTGTGGTCATGAAAGGGGGCGGGACCGCAATGCTCTATTGACTGAAACTCTCCCGTATTACTTTTGCAGTGACAGTGAGCTCACTCTGTGTGGAAGTGTTTCCTGTATGAATTCACTGGGTTCCTATCAAGTATTAACTCTATGGTGCCTTTTGACATGACCTAGTTGGATTAACCTTACTCTCACAGTGGTAGGGTTGTTCTCCCATATGAATTATCTTGTGAGTTTTGAGCTCACTGCGTGTGTTGAAACTTTTCACACACACTCCACAGTGATAGCGTTTTTTTCCTGCATGATCTCTCTGGTGACTTTTTAGAGTAGTGCTACTGCTGAACCTTTCCCCACACAGGTTACAG
>OOFJ01029510.1:4733-16438 GCA_900323375.1 Benthosema glaciale
ATTGAACCACTTTGAACCTGGCGTCCCTATTTTGGGCACGTCATAGTGGGAGAAATGTTCAAACATTTTAAAGATTTTTCTCTACCGCTTAGCAGCTAAGCGGGATACAGTGCAGCTAAACGGGCATGGGGAGAGATTACGCTTTGAGCTTCAGGCAATACCTCTCGTCAACCAACTATACCTGAACACAGGGTCTAACTAAGCTCATATTCCTATAATATCTCCCCTGGCCAAGGGGCTTTCCCTTTTGTTTGAGCGGGAGATGATTGGTTTCCCCACACATTCAAGTGGTGGTGGGGGTGTAGTTGAGTTCATGCCTTGCCACAGTCTCCGCCATGGTGAGTGTGTGTGTCAGCTGAGCCTGAGGGACAGTCTCACACACACACACACACACACACACACACACACACACACACACACACACACACACACACGTGCGCATGCATGCACACACCATATCCCCTCTTCCTTTGTTTGTCTCTTTTCACGTTACTCATGAAAAGAATGACCAAACACTAACATTGTCCCCCTTCGTAAATCCTTTGCACAGAAATAATAATAATAATGATGGCAGATGCAGTCTCCTTCTGAAAGACCTACTGGGGGTCTTGGACACCGACAATAAGAGCTCATTGTTTCAAGGTACCAATAAAGGGTTTTTTAGACTAGAGTCCTCTCAAGGAAAAAGAGTGAAAAGGAAAGCTTCTTCTCTGCCTGCCACAAAGCTATTCACTTGCATGGTTTTCTTGAATTGCCCACACCAGGCAGTAATGCTATGACAAATAGACCACTATTCTAATGGGTTTGTTTGTCCAATTATATCCGCTCCTAAAGCAGGTTTTACATGTGAATGTAAAAGTCCAAAGTGAAGGAATATTTTAAGAATAAAATAATGGAAGGAAAAAATTATCAAATTTGACAGATTCAGGACATTTTGCATATGACTTCTCCAAACACCCACAGCCTAATAGCAGTCGCTCGCAAACATTTTCATACCACAGACGCCAAAGAAATTGTTTAGCTCCGGACACCCATTTGAAAAGATTTTGTGCCAGGGACCCCTACAAGAGAAGATTTATCAGCCTTTTAGATCAGCTATTGTGTTAAAAAATGGTTAGTTCATTTTGCTAAGAAGTTAAGAACCCTGTCAAGGACCCCCGGTGGGTCCCCGGACCCCACCTTGAGAACCAGTGGCCTGTAGCCTTCATTGTCTCACCATCTGACAGTCAAATCTAATTATCAATTTTTCTGCATCGACTCTCTCCGCATATACAATTATTTCTGGAGCCTTTCACATGGGGGGTTACGCTCCTCTGGACGCCATTAAGGCCCATTATGTTTCCATTACACACCTGGTGCCCCCCTGACCCCGGCAGAATAAAAGTCCCCTAATCAGCTCCCTGGGGGGCTCGACAGACGGATAGACGAGGCGCAGAGTCGAGGGGCGTTCATACACAATCTGGACTGTGAGGAGAGGACGCGTTGATTAGGATGCTGCTGCATAAGAGCATGCAGTGATTCTCAACCTTTTCAATTTCAAGGGCCTGCAGTCTGATAGGCTATACACTTATACAGCCTGTGCATTAGGCCACTTGGGCCCACATTTTATATGAATGCGCTATCTCTCTAATTTAACCATGAGAGTGTAATGGAACCAAATGGACTTGGATCCATTTGTACGCTCTTGAGTTATAACAACCCAAAAGGGTCCATTTGGTAGTACCCGGTCCTGGACCCAACATTGAGAAGTGGCTTAGCCATAGCTCTATAGACTACAGAACAGGGCCAAATAAGCCATTGGGCCCAGGGGCCCTTGGCTCTCAGGGGCCCTTCAGGGAAACTGGACTGCAGTGTACTGGGTTTGAGGGGCCCTCGTGGGGGTTAATCCGTCCCTGCTGCAGAACATGGTTGGTCTAATAATAATAATAATAATAATAATAATAATAATAATAATAATAATAATAATAATAATAATAAACACATAAAGTATAAACATAATCTATAGAATTGTAACAGTCATATAGTTTTGTTAAGCTTTTTTACCCTGGATGCTCAAAATCATGGATTTGCATATGGCCATGTACCATAGGTGGGCTAAACAATAAATGTCGCAATTGAGTATGCCTGTTGCCTAATAATGCATGGCCTACATAAAGAAATGGGGTAGTAGATTACTTTGACAGAAATAAACAGTAGGACTAAGTGCTATTTCATTGGTAAACTTGTTTTATGGTAGCCTATGGCTAATCTATAGAAGTTGCGATATTTTATAGCCTTCCCTGTCTGCTGTGTTTGTTGTTCAAATCATATTCACTTTGGAATTATCCTAGGAGTTGGAGGATTATCACTTCAGATCGACTTTATTTCTTAATATTTTAACTGACTGACCTATATTCACTCAAAGTTAATGCATGTGCACTAAATGCACTGAAGAAAACTCCACACCTTTTTTTCCCAGGACAGAGCTCGTTCTCTTAAAATAGGCTACCAACTAGGCAACTACTACAACATTACAACTCAGACAAGAACCAATCTGATCTAATCTCTTATCTGACCGCAGACTAATAAGAACACTGGGTGAGTGAGTCCACGCATGCAGTCAAGCACGCAGCAAGTCACACAAACAAGCATGTACCCAAGTAACCCAACCTATCCCAACACAAAACCAGTGTAATAAAAAGCAACAAACCTCGGCCTCATTGGGTTGGGTATTATACTGCTGTAGTGGTGAAGTTTATAGTGTTAAATCCTTTTCCTGGGTACGTTTCCAGATCTTTATATCGGACGGGTTGCGGCGATAGAGGAAAAGAAAAAGCAGAACCACGGAGAGCAGAGACTAGTAAAAACCTGACGAATCTCCCAAAGAAAGCTTCTGTTCTGTTGACGAGGAGGAGAAAGAAAGTGAAAACAATCGCGTTGTAGTAGTAACTGCGCAGCCAGCCAGCCGCTTCCTTTTGGGCGCTCAGTCAGTCACCCGCACCAGTGCAGCCAGTCAGTGCACCCACCGCCCCCGCCCCCCGCTCCTCAGAGCGCTCATTTGCATGTCAATAGTCCCACAGTGACAGGTCCTGTCAATAAGGTGAAATGAGATTCTGAATTACAGTACACAGAAGAGAACACAGTCCGACTTTCTCCAACTGAAACGGAGTTCCATCCATTCCTTGGCTTGGCTGCTGCCTGCGCGGGCTGGGGTCGCTTTAGCTCAGGCTGCCGCTCCTCGCGTCGATCTGCTAAAAAAAAACGTCCATTCCATTCCATTCACTCAACGAAAACGACTATGTAGGTCCTACTCTCTCTGTGGTTCATCATTAACTGACTGTCTATTGCTGAACAACTCGGAAAAATAGTCTGAAATAGTTGTTTAAAACGAGTGCAACTCATGCAACTGACTCTGCCTTTGAAATGTCAAGGCAGAGTCGCGCTGCACAGCTCTATATTTCCCAGGTATGTTTGTGTGTGCGTGTGTGCGTGTGTGTGTGTGTGTGTGTGTGTGTGTGTGCGAGAGAGAGAGAGAGAGAGAGAGAGAGAGAGAGAGCAAATGAGTCTAAGTGAATGCAAAAAACATTGTAGGCTACTGCTGTCAACATTTAAAAATATTTAAAGCTAACCTCTCCTAATCTCCTACGGATTTATAACTATCTTTGACAGAAAATGCACAATACTTTTTATAGTTTCACAACTTAAGCAAAGTTACTAACAGCTCTGTTTACCTTTATTTTATTCCTATTTATATTCAATATTTATTTGTACATACATTGTTGTATCTTGATTGTCTTGTTCCACTTTTGCTTTGGCAATGTCAACATGTTTTCTCATGCCAATAAAGCTAATTTGAATTTGAATTCGAGAGAGAGAGAGGGGGGGGGGTCTCAAGTTAGTCATGCATTGCACATGAGATCAAATTTCGTTTTTGGGTGTACACAGACTCATATAATAGTTCTGAATTGGCAATATGCCCATATAGGATGAATTGAAAAAATATCCAATATCCTACAAGATCACTTGTAAAAAATTAAAGGAAAAACATTTGGGGGAACATTTTGGACCATAGTGACTTTGCTTCGGAAAATGTGCGCCCATAACGGCATGCCCCAAATTTGGACCCCAGGTTGAAAGTGGTTAAACATTGTGCTTGCTTAGATGTGACATCCATGAGAGCATGTCACCATGTCATCTATTTCTTTTCGGCATGTACCTGCTGCCCTCCAGGTATGCCGACCAGCGTGGGGCCCCGTCCTGGGGTAGAACGAGGGTGTGTCTCTGAAACAACCTGGATGTCTCATTCGTCCTCTCTTTGTGCTCTCCTTCACCTGCCCGTCACTTCCAGACAATGGCCTCCTGAAGAATGGAATTTAATATTATAGTAGTATATAGTAGCTATATAGCTGCACCGTGAGAATGTCAATTAATGAGCCCATTGTAAATCTACATTCCAATATATAGATATCATTACAAAAGCTTAAGCTGTGGAAACGTTATCGTCCCATCCGATGAGTCAGAGATAGGCTATGGAACCCATTCTCAATTACATTGTGCTGTTAACCCAAAGGCTTATACAGTAGCCTACTGATCCTGGTACAAAGCTCTGAACTTAATGGAACTGTCACAGCAAAACCTCTCTCACACATATAAGGCACCAATAGTAGGTGAATGTCGAAAGAGGAAAAGCTTAGAAACGGATGCACTATATATGAAAAAGAAATGGAGGAATCAGAATAGTTTCAGATTCATCTTCGACATGGGCTTGGGGACTAATATAAAAGGCAGGAAGCATGGGATTATGAATAATAAAAGACAGAATACTAACACAACACATATGTCCTCCTCCATATAAAGAAATAGGTCTAAAGTACAAGTTTCTGTATAAAAGACAACCAACTGAAGTCCTCACATTCCTTTCTGCCTTGAAATTCGGTGTTCTCTCTTATATGTCTAATTTACAACCTGTGAAGTTTATGGCCTGTCAGGTCCCTCCTATATAACTTTAAAAAGAAAAGACGTTTCTGACACAGCCTTCGGTTTTTTTAAATGAACAACCTGTGATGTTTTTGGGGTTTGTTTTCATTTAAAGCATAATACATCATGTCAACCAAATATCGTATGACTTCATTGAATTGCCTCCATCAGAGTGATAAATCTCTCAGGCGAACATCCCATGTCCCAACACTATCAAGTGACGTCCTACATCACACTCCCAGCATTCCTTTTGGGGCGGGTGGGTGATGGAGTGAGGCCCCAGGATGTCTCTTGTTACTGGCGAACTGGGCATGCTCAGAACAGGGAAGGGAAGAGACACTAACAAATTGTGTGCTTGTCGATGGTTGAATGGTTGAACCACATGAACCATATCGCTGTACTGCTCAAACTTTTTAATTTCAAGGTCCCCCGCCAGTTTGGTATGCTCTAGTCTAGGGCAGGCCACAGACCACCCTAGCTGAGAATGTACAACCTATAACCCATAAGCAGTGGTGTAAAGTACTGTACAATTTTGAGTTATTTGTACTTTACTTGAGTATTTCCAATTTCCAATACTTTTACTTCTCCACTCCACTACACCTCAGAAGTAACATTTTTACTTTTACTCCACTACAATTCTTTTAAACTGTAGTTACTATAGTTACTTTTTAGATTGAGATTATTATTACAAAACATACATTAACCACTTAAGCCCTATATACATTTCAGCCATTTGAAAATAGACGATCTACAAGCTGACAATGTGATGCGATGCCTTGTCAGCTTGTAGATTGTCTATTTTCAAAAGGTTTTTAAACATTTGAAAACTTTAAATGGGAAATTTCAACACAATGAGTACTTTCTACTTTTGTACTTTTACTCAAGTACATTTTGAAATCCAGACTTTTACTTAAGAGTATTTATACATTGCAGTATTGAGTACTTTTTCCACCCCTGCCTGTAAGCATCCATTTAGTAGTTCCTAACTATTAATAGCTGGGGACCCCCAGACCCTCTCAAAGTGGGGTCTGGGGTCCCTAGACCCCACTTTGAGAGTCCAGGTGTCCCTATATCATTCAGCTGGATATATACAGTAGGGTTCAAGTGGTTAATAGGCTATATCTGCTGCATAGTTTAGCTGGCCAAGGATCAACTCTCTCACCTCTTGACTATGTAATTGTAATATGTCATACAAAACTGAAAACCTTTGACAAACTATAAATTAGCCTGTACTCCACTGCCCCCCATGGCTCTCTAAACTGGTCATGTAAACACTGAAAACATGAAGGCATGTGAACTGTGCATTTTTAAAGATAAATCATTGACACAACTTGGTCAATGAGTGATAAAGTGTGGCATTTATAATGGCTATTGTATTCCTGAATTTCCCAGTATACCTCAGGTGACAGGTGGGCAAAAACACTGGAATATTACTGGAACCTGATGGATGAGTCATCGGGTTTGGCAAGACAATAGCATAAACAGAACACATACAAAGACAACAACAAAAAGTGTGTGTCACACTACATTATAGGAGGGCTGAAGAATAGATACCTCCACAATTTGGTTTACTTCAGTGGTTCTCAAATTGGGGTCCAAAGACCCTCAGGGTTAATTGAGTAGGTTCCAAATGAACCCTTAAATTACAGGTCTGTAACTCTGTGAAGTCCTTGAAATCAAAAAGTTTGAGAACCGCTGGTTTAGTTCACTTTGCCCCCACATCTCTCCCCACAAGTGTAACTTGAGAGGAGCAACTACTGTAGCTTCTTTGTGACTTGACTTTGGCGATTAGAGAAAACTCAGTTGTAACCTGATCTCTCTCCTCCCCACAAATGTATCATCGCACATGTCTTCATGTGTGCCACCGGAAGTCAAACTACAGTAGGCCTACAATGTTTTGATATTTAACAGACAGATTCACAGTCCTCCAAATGATCTCAAAGGTTAATTTATTGTCACTGAATTTCACCATTCAATATCTCATAGGCCGGGCTACATAAACCAAGGACTTCCTTTCTTATGTTTTGATTGATCATTGAAAAACCTTTATCATCACTGGATTTAATTCAGTATAGTCGTAGATAAGTGAACTTAAGTCATTGCAGCCTTGGTGAGTTTAAACAAGCTTTGGCTGCCAATCTCTGCAGTCAGTGCATTGGAGTCCTGACCTTTGATATTCAAGAAGGAAAGCTCCCTTAACAAAAGTGGTGAATCCTTTTGCCTGAAGAGCATTGCTTTAGTCTAGTCTCAAGTACCTGGATAGAAACCTGATTCTGCATTACAGCATAACCTTCTGGCTTTAACTCCTGAATCTAGCCAGAGGAACTATGGACTGCGGTCTTTCAGAATTGCCGCCAAGTATAAATAACCTCATCCTTCTGGCATGTGATACATACAAAAGCATCAATAGTGTTGGTCAACACTCTTTCAAGAAAGATTGAAACTTGAGGAGGTCCCCAAAAGCCACATACCACCATTCAATACCCAGGGGTCGATGTTGCAGACAGTAGCATTAAGCAAAGCTGAGGTATAACTGTGCAAATGGGCTTCCAATTCCATGCTCTTTATAAGCTGTATTATTTTTAAGTAATTAAATATTTAATAAATAGTACAGTTCAGAGAAATGAGAAAGAGACGGAATTGCAACACAAAAACAACAAACTCTGAATTTGAACCCATCAGGTGGTACCGATTGACACTGTCTGA
Organism: Benthosema glaciale; assembly: GCA_900323375.1. Classification (NCBI taxonomy): domain Eukaryota; kingdom Metazoa; phylum Chordata; class Actinopteri; order Myctophiformes; family Myctophidae; genus Benthosema; species Benthosema glaciale. The sequence goes on from OOFJ01029510.1 coordinate 12,396, forward strand.
ACCAACTGTCTCCCCTCAGGCCCCCATATCAATACTTTCATTAACATTTGTCTTATTAGCAACAACATATGTTTTGTAATGTTCAACATGTGTTATATGTTGAGAATATATGGTGTATATATATGTCAATATGTGGTGTAGACCATCAGGCTGTTGAACAAACCTTGAGCCCTGTCACAGGCATTATAATGGTTGTTGTTTTTTTCTTTCAACTTTATTAGAAAACATAATTGCATAAACTGTATGGAATTATATGTTACTTAGAGTGTGTATTCCACCCCATTCTCTTTAATGCCTGTAAACTTGGGTGTGAAGTTGGAGATATGTTGAGATGAATAATGTGGTTTGTTGCCCACTGTTATATTATATGATAATTTGTACAGTATGCTTGTCTGGTTCATTTCTTTTAAATGAAGTTCAATAACTTGATTTTTATATGTAATTACAAACATAATTTACAAACTATCAACTGGTAATCTTGCTATAATCAGCCTAAAAGAGGTTGGTGATGATCCAGTGCCACAGTGCCACAGTGTGGTGAGATGACTGAATAACACTATACAGTATTAAACCAACATTTGAGTCATACATCAAACTTCAATGAATGTTATTTAAAGGCCAGGACAGCATGGCATAAAGCCCAAAATTATATTATTATTTAAATTATTATTTTCATAAAAAACAAGAATATTAAAATGTTAATGTTTCAATGGGACCTCTTTCTTTAAAAACTCAGTCTTTTGAATAAAATTCTATGTCGTTTTTTTCATTTTTCTTTTCATTTTAGTGTCATTTTTGTCAAGTAAATATCATGATATTCGACTAAGTCTACAGTTTATTTTGGCAACAAGAAACAGCAGAGGCTCCATTGGGACGGTGACAAAATCCAATTACCTCCCAGTAACAGCGTCCAGTCAGACCATCAGAACCCGAGTAGAGATGAATCCCTCTTGGTGATGACGAGGGTATATGTTCATTAGTGTTACTTTTCTGTTCCCGGGCCTTTTAACATTGCGTCACCAGATCTCACATGTCAGTTTCAAGAACTATAGTGGGGAGTGCTGAGGACAGGGGATTAGTCATCATTGTCGTCGTCATCATCATCATGATCATCATCATGATCATCATTATGATCATATTGATAATCATCATCATCACCATCATCACCACCCCCACAACCATCACCACCACCACCCCCACCATCACCACCACCATCATCACCACAACCATCATCATCACCATCATCACCACCCCCACCACCAGCACCATCACCATCCCCAACACCACCACCACCATCACCACCACCACCACCACCACCACCATTACGATCATTACGATCATCACAATCATCATCATCCTCATCATCATCATAATCAGCAGCAGCAGCAGCAGCAGCAGCATCATCACCACCATCATCATCATCAGCATCATGATGATGATGATGATTATGATGATGATGGTGGTGATCATCATAATCATCATCATCATCATCATCATCATCATCATCATAAAGAACAACATAACCCAGTCCTAAATTCCCTTTAGGCAGAGGCAGGGGTTGATGTGCTGTGTTTGGATCCAGTGTGAATGGACGTGAATTTTGAAAGAAGTCATCTCTGGGCTCTGGGAATGTCTGACATGTCTTTGAGACCTTTGGCCCTTCCTCTTTAAGTATGTCCTCTAGTCTATTTCTCAACTTTGACACAGCCACAGTCACGTATGCAATGTAGCTCAGAGGATGGACAATTCTGCTGACTGGGACTGTAGATTCACTGATCCTTGGCAGGGAAGTGTAACAGTGTAGAAAATGGATGTGATCCTCTGTGTGTGAGAGCTGTTCCAGGTCAACATGTCTCCTCCTCAGTTCAGTAATCTCTTGCTCCACACACTTCCTCTGCTCTTCAGCCCGGCGCACTGCACGTTTCTGCTGGCCCCTGATCAGCTCCCTCACCTCAGATCGTCTTGCCTCAATGGAAGTAATGAGCTCAGTAAAGATGGTGTCACTGTTCTCTACTGCTTTATTGGCAGAGTGATTGATATATTCCACCTCCTGGTAAAGCACCTTCACGTCTTTCTCTTTGTCTTGGATTCTCAGCTGGATGTGCTGCTGTCTTTTACTGAGCTCTTTCTGTCTCACTGTCCGTTCTGCTACAGCTGAGATTATATCGTGACCTCTGTGTTCTTCCATGGAACACAGATAACAGATACACTGCTGATCAGTACGACAGAAAATCTTCCTCACCTCATCGTGACGAGAGCAGATGATATCCTGAAGCTTGCTGGAGGCTTTGACCAATTTGTGTTTCTTAAAGGCAGGGGACTGATAGTGAGGCTGGAGGTGAGTGTCGCAGTAAGAGGCCAGACACTGAAAACAAGTCTTAACAGCTGTCAGTTTTCTCCCAGTGCAGACATCACAGACCACATCTCCAGGTCGAGCATGGCAGTAAACTGGAGGAACATGTTGTAGTCCTGTCTTCTTCAGTGTCTCCATCACTTCAGCCAACATGATGTTTTTCTTCAGAACAGGCCTTGGGTAAAAGGTTGCTCTGCACTGTGGACAGCTGTACACTCCCTTCAAATCCTCCTGATCCCAGCAGCCTTTAAGACAGCCCATACAGTAGCTGTGTCCACAGGGAACAGTTACTGGATCCCTCAGCTGATCCAGACAGATAGAACAGCAGAACTGTACCTGGTCCAGTTGAAGTCCTTGTTGCGCCATTTTACTGCAGACTGTCTGACAGACATAACAGAACTGAGCTAAGTTCATATTTATATCTTCAGAGATCACATAACAAGGGGCTATTCCTGGTTGTGAACTTGTGAGTGTGTCAAAGGGAGGGTGTTTAAAGAGGTAGTGCAGTTCACTGATTCATTATGTACCGGGCAAAAGCTGTAACAATCTGATTAAAGAATGTACCAAACATGGGATATTTTTGTATGGTGCATAGTTAATGAGACCATTTGCATATTTGATTAATCTAGCAGAAATAATGAGTAGAGGTCATCCAACTTGTGTTTTGGTGGTTTTCTGTTAAGAAAATGAAGATTCATTAAACACAGGACAGGATAGAGCCCAAATGGGGATTGTTCAAATCATAAACTAAACTAAAAACTAAACTAAACATCATAACTAGTTAACACTGGCACTGAATATCACCTTATTTCAACTAACATAAGTCCTAAAGAAAAAATATGTTGGTACTGAAGTCTCCTAGCAAAATTATTATATATTGCGGTATTAATATTGCAAAGATCAGTTCACCATTTTAAATGAAAAATACGTTTGTAGTTGATCTACAAGTTCACAACATGTCACGATGTCATGCACTGTGAACTTGTATGTAGATATTTTAGGTATTCTCAAATAATCTTACAATTTCTAAACACATTTTGAATGTTTTTGAAACGTATTAAATGCCATTGACAATGAATGGAGCCACTCTGAGGCTCCATAGATGGGTAATCGCCTACAAGGCCTTTTATTCCTGAGTTGAGAAAACATGTTTTCTGTTAAGTTTAAAGTGTTTTACTGATGCAATAAAATGGGTCACATTATTTAACTGAAAGAACATTGCACCCATCTCATGGAATGACCAGATTGAATTGTTACTTGATCAATTATTTATTAAAAATAACATACAGTATGAATTGAATTACACTAACATTTTGTTATTTTTTTGTTGGAACAAAACATCATGGCAGACTTGTTGGTTAAAAACACATACGTGATCGTTCTTGATCCACAACATAATTATGAATCAAATCAACAATTGATGGTTTTTAATGCTCAGTAAGGATAATTATAAGATGGCATAAAGCCCAAAGCCCCATATTTTTTCATAAATGCCAATTGCATGACATCATGAAAAAGAAAGAACTATATCTTACACAGCATCCAAACAGGATTACAAAATCACAAAATATGAAAACATATATCTCCATCAACAAAAGAGAAACTATTCAGTAATTGTCTAATGATTAAGACTTGGAAAATCTTCTAAACAAAGAAACACCAGTTTAAATGCTGACACCCCCCCCCCCCC